>SNQN01006234.1:0-13524 GCA_008642245.1 Bassia scoparia | reverse complement strand
GGGAGAAAATGAGCAAAAAACATTTAGAAAGATTAGGGAATAATTAGTGGCATAAGATCATAAAATGCATAACACAAAAGGCTTAAACATGAATCATAGAATTTCAGAACACCAGGTATAGGGTTTAAGCAGTAGCAAAAAAAATCGAGCAATTAATGGAGATTGACACATGACCTACATTACAATTCAAGAATAATTTAGTCATGATAAGCTTAATCCTACATACTAACAAGTGCATGAATTAACATATGATCATATGGATCGATAAGCGCCTTAAAAACAAAGCAACACTATGCAAGCACAAGTTACATTATTGAAAACAATAGTTAGATCAGCAATGAAGAGAACAAAGAAAATGTATGTAAAACGTACGCAGAAACATATACTTCAAGGACGAAAATCAATACAACTCCAGCTGAAATAAGCGCTATTCCCGAAAGCGAGATTACTACTGAAATCAACCATAAGCAACTCACAAAAAAAAAAATCAGCAAACTTGACAAAGCAACTTCGATCTCGCAATATAACGATTACCAGCATAGAGACAGAAAAAATAAACAATCCGACAAATGAAGCAACAGGGAACACCGAGAAAACCTTGACTCGTACACAGGCAAACATCGGTTGAAAATTCTGGAAAATATACGAAAGCTTTTGACTGAAAGAGAGAAGAGAATGAAAGGAAGAAGTTCATATGCGAAGTAAGGAATATGGGGATTTGAAAAGGTTTAAACCTTTAACTCTCTAACAATTTGGTTAACTTAACCCAGCTTAAAACACATTTAACGTCAAAAGGTTGTTTAATTAACTTTATTAACAGATTTAATTACGGAGGTCAATTATACAAGAGTTGGGGTCTACCTTGTGATTTTTTTTTCGAAAAACTTACCACGTAGAATTAGCAAAACCTGGGGTCTACCATATAGAATTTCCCAAATAAATATTATCTTATCTAAGTTAATTTAATATTATCCCTTGATTCCCTTCCAAAAAAAAAGTTAATTTATTAATTAATATTATTATTGAAAGTGAGAACAGGAAACATCCGAGCTATGCGCAATGCGGCTATAAATACTTATGACCCGAGGATGTAATAAATCATACTTTGATCAAACACAAATACAGAAATCAATCAGCATTCTCTGAGCAATATAATAATAAGAAAATGTCAGGATTCATTGAGAAGATAGGTGAGAAGCTCCACATGGGAGGAGATCACAGTGAGAAAAAAGATGATCATCACAACAAGAAGGACGATCATCACAAAAAAGAGGGAGGAGAAGGCCTGATCTCCAAGATCACCGGTCACGGTGATTCGTCTGATCACAAGAAGGATGATCATGATCATCACAAAGAAGGAGGCATCATGTCCAAGATCACCGGTCATGGTGACGGTGATCATCATGATAAGCATGACGACGGTGAGAAAAAGAAAAAGAAGAAGAAGGACAAGAAGAAGAAGGATGGTGATCATGATCATCATGATGGTCACAGCAGCAGCAGTAGCGACAGCGATTAGATCCCATCATCATCACGTATGGTATGGTATCCTATCCTATCTTATCTTTATCTTTATTATGCCTTTTATTTTATTCATTGTGCTTTTATTTATTTTATGTTTTAAAAACATTGAAAGCAATGACATTTTGAAGGATCTAAATATCGGAGATTTAATTTTTCCATTGTACTCCATCCATATCATTTTATTGCATTATTTTTCAAAAGTTTTCTTTGATTATTAATAACTTAAAATTTATAATGATATAAAAAATATATATCCTCCATAACATGTGTGGGAAATAATTTTCAAAATAACATTAAATAAGAGAAGGAGTTTGGATCAGGCTTTAACCATTTGATCATCGTGGTTAGAAATTCAAATCCTTATATCTATAGTTATTCTGATTCGATCAAACGATTCTACGATTATACGATCCAAAATTGAGTTTTCAATTCGATTCCATAGTAAAATCTTAATTTTGTAGTATCATACGATTCGATGAGAAATTTTAATTTTTAGTGATAGAATAGCGATCCGATCTGAAGTGCTACTATAAAAATATAAATTTTAAATTTTCTAATAGAATTAGATATTGAACTACTCCCTCTGTTCCATGAAAATCCTGTCAGTTACTATTCATACGCTTCTCAATGCATGTTTTGTATCGTTTATATCTTTAGTTACACATTTGAGACAATTATAAGAATTGAATATTAATTAATACTCTATTCATTAATACGAATTAAARAAGAGCTCACATGACTATATTTATAACTATACATTGATAATTACTTAAAAAATTATGTTCACTTGTGAATAGTAAAATAAACGGGTGTGACATGAACTTTATGAAACGGGGGAGTACAAAATTAAATTCTCACAATAGTGTATTTTTTAAAAAAWTTTCTTGGTGCATCTAATAAAATCTGGTTACTAATTTATCATTTTTTTTCCAAATAAATGGCGATGTTAATGTAATTAATATGATTGTTGAATTGTGAATGCAGGATCTATATGAAGTATGAGGAAGAATAAATAAAAGGTCGAATTGAAAAGTGGTACAACTGCTTTTGAAATTAGGAATAGAGAAGTGAACTAAGTATGGGACACACGTCGTCTTAATATATTAGATTTACTTGTTTATTACCAATTTGATATAGTACGTAGTACAACACTTATTTTATGGGAGACTATGTCCCATGATTAACTACCATGTAACAGCTATTTCATGCTAAACTTTTTTCCCTGTTTATCATTCTTGTGTTCTRGTTATTATTGGATTCAACATACATCAAATTTCAAACTAACATGTATACATTCGTCTCACAATTCTTACAACACTTGAATATTTTATCTCTCATAAATAATAGTAAGGGTTACAAGAATTACGAGACGTAGAGAGTAATAGATATTTCATGTCATGTTTGTATAAACCAATGTAAAACATTGGAATACTAAGTAATTTATTTATCCTGAACCTATCACACTAGTCATTTCAATAAATGAAAATCTATATCAATATAAATATATTAAAAGGAGTGTCAAGCATTTTATGCGTGACACATAAGCTACCATGCAAYCATTATTCTTTCACTAGAGTTGCGCCACGTATYCATTTTTTCACATAGGCTTAGGTTTTAACTATGCAATTAAAAAATGTTTATAGTAAGATTTGAACCTAAGATCAACTAATCAATTAATGTTATGGAAAACTACCCACTTACCAATTCAACCACAATTTATTATTGTCTTTAGAGCATTATTAAAAATGTTTATGTGTAATTAAACTATTAGAAACAATATCAAATATAGAGTAATTATTCAATCACAAATATTATACATATATATTTATTGTTATTATCAACCCAGACAATGCCCGAGCAAAACATACTAGTTCAAAATTATAACTGTTCCAAGTAAGGAAATCTTAAATCTAGAAAAACAGGGAATCTAAATCTTCGTGTCTGAACTGGTGTGTCTGCCAGAAAGTCCGTCGGAAAGTACGCCGGTGATCTGCGTCCGGATCCCTGAGGAGAGAGAAAAAGCAGTCAGYGGGCCCAGGGGGTGTTCCCTGGGGACCACCTCCGATGCTTAAGTCAGCAAAGGAAGGAGAGAGAAAAGGAAGAGAATCTGAGAACTAGAGAGAGAATGTACTTGTTTATGTAAAATCTCAGAATGAATGAGTGTGTAATCCTGTAATCTGATGTTAAGTTCCCTATTTATAGACAATAGGGGGGTAATGTGGTAATTTCATCCTGACCTAGAAAGATCTAGAAGGCTTTCTAACTGAATTCAGTTAGAAAGCTTCTTTAGGAAGCTTTGCCTGTTTGACTTGGTCAACCAAGCTAGTAATGGCATTCCCGTAATAATGGTTAATGGGCCAGACCCAACACATAGTGGGCTGGAACAATTAGCCCCACGCTCGATTCTTAAGTAAAACTTCTTGCAGCTTAAGTATTGAGCGAAGTGTATCGTCAGATTTCAACATCTCTTAAACATTTTCCGAAGTTATAAATACAAAATCCTACATTTAGGATTTTAGCCCCTAACTTCAGATAGATTAGGTAAAAACACAGTCGGGATCATATTATTTCGATACCCTGTGGGCGTTAAAAAGCGTTTTGCTCGGATCACCCTAATTGGGCGATCCGAGAATTGACATGTCAAAGTCCCTGGGCGTTTAAAGCCCAGGGTGATTAAAGGCAACTCACTCGGATCCCCCTTATTGGGCGATCCGAGAATTGACATTCAAGAAGTCCCTGGCCTTTCAAGGCCTAGGGCGTTTTTAGAGCAATTTACTCGGATCCCCTTAACTGGGCGATCCGAGAAGAGGTATATTAAAGCCCCTAGGCGTTTGAAAGCAATTTACTCGGATCCCCTTAACTGGGCGATCCGAGAAGTAGTATATTAAAGCCCCTGGGCGTTCAAAGCCCAGGGCGTTTGAAAGTAATTTACTCGGATCCCCTTAACTGGGCGATTCGAGAAGTAGTATATTAAAGCCCCTAGGCGTTCAAAGCCCAGGGCGTTTTGAAAGTAATTTACTCGGATCCCCTTAACTGGGCGATCCGAGAAGTAGCATATTAAAGCCACTGGGCGTTCAAAGCCCAGAGCGTTTGAAAGTAATTTACTCGGATCCCCTTAACTGGGTGATCCGAGAAGTAGCATATTAAAGCCCCTGGGCGTTCAAAGCCCAGGGCGTTTTGAAAGTAATTTACTCGGATCCCCTTAACTGGGCGATCCGAGAAGTAGCATATTAAAGCCCCTGGGCGTTCAAAGCCCAGGGCGTTTGAAGGTAATTTACTCGGATCCCCTTAATTGGGCGATCCGAGAAGTAATACACCAGAGCCCCTAGGCACTCAAAGCCCGGGGCGTTTAAAAGTATTTTACTCGCATTACCCTAAATGGGCGATCCGAGAATTAATATATTATACTCCCTGATTGCCTTAGTCAGGCGATCCGAGAAAATGTAAAAAGTTAACTTTTGGTGAGACCCTAGGCGTTCAAACCCTAAGGCGACCAAAGAACTGTGAACCCCAGATTGCATTTTCATGGCAGTCGGAGAATTGATCTGCTGAAGGAAGACATTCCTCTCTAAACTTTAGCTCCAATAAACCCATGGGCGAACAATCCCTCATGGCGAATGAACCTAGGAGCACAGATCCCAGTTTCGTAATACCCAAGTCTCGGAAACATTCCTCAACCTCGGGAAAATATTACCAAAGTACAAAAATACTTTGTTGTCAAAAGGTATACCGTAATTTATACGGTATAAATACTCAGTCCGTATCAGGCCTGTCAAGAGAATACTCCTTAATGGGCCTGGAGTACGGGAATAGTAAAAGCCCAAGTTTGGGAATTATATATCTGGGGTTACTTGCCCTCTCTTCTTATCATTTTTACTCACTTCAAACTGAATTTCTAGAGAGAGAAACTCCCCAAATTCTCAAAAACTTCCAAAGTTTTCCAACTTCGAATTCGTGATTCCATCTTTCCAAAAATTTGCCAAGTGTCAGCTAGAGGCGATAATCTGGTAGGCGATTTGCAACAATTCTTCAGCATCCCTTATATTCGGCGATCCGTGAAGTAGTCTTTTCTCTGAAGGTACGATTTTTGTCTCTCTCCTTATGGATCGTTTAACATTTAGATCTATTCATTACGAACTTAAAGATGATTCTTTTCATAATAGAAAATGGGCGGCTAGGTGTAGTTCTAGCTATAAAGATCCGACTGTTAAGGTTCTAGATGTATTGTACTGCTTGGTAATGATACATGAAATATTGCTCAAAGGATAAAAAGGAAAATAATATTAAGTTTGTGATTTAATCTATTAATGAATTTTAATTGTTATTTTATGAAAAGATATTTGTCTAATAAAGCCTAGGATAATTGTAAATATGATTTGATAAAATAAAATCTTTTCATAAAATATTAAAGATTATTTTTCTGTTAGAATATTTCTTAAAAACTATATGTTATATCTTTCTTTGATTAAAACGTTTTTGAAAGGATATTTTCTGATTAACCGGTTTGTTAAAGAAAGCCCTTTAAAATAGGAAAATCGGTTTTGAAGAAAACGTGTGCCAACTGACTGAGATTTTTAAGGAACTAAAACGGCTATATCTGATTTAATGAGATCGTGGAGTTATGGAGCTTGTTGGTCAAGTTCCACTACAAGCATTACTCCTACAAAAGAGGGAGTAGTGTGGTAGTGGACTTACTGCTTGCCTTCTACGCATTCATGATCACATTATAAATATACTCAGTTGGAAATTAAAAAAGATACACCTTGAGCAAATAATTCAATCAGAGCTTTATTTGATATTGTTGCCAAGCATTTTGGATTGTTTACATCGAGTTATAAGTGCTTCTTTCTGTTGATTGAAGCGTGGGGTTGTGAGAGAGATTCATAGCCGAGGGATTTCATAGAAATCGAGTTTAGAGAGTGTGACCAACAGAGGGGTTGGTTACGAGGGTTCAAGAAGTTCCTTGTGAACTGAGAACGAGTGTCTTAGATTGTAATTAGGTGTTGCATCCTATTATAATAAAGACGAAGTCCTGTGTTGCATCAGGTCACAGTTTTTTCTCTCTTGGCGTTTGTCTTGAGGGTTTCTGAGTTCGGAAAATTCTCTTTGCTCGTGTTTCTTTCATTAAGTTTCTTTTAATTCCGCGAAAAGTCACTTAAGTTCCTCAATACAATTCACCCCCCCTCTTGTATTGTTCAGTCGATCCAACAATTGGTATCAGAGTTAAGTTCCTCGTAGACATCAGGAAACCCTGAAGAGAGAACTGAACGATTGAACTGGTTGGAAGAATGAATCAACGAGAGAAGCTTGAAGAAGGATACTCTACCCAGAGACCTCCCATGTTTAATGGAAAATTCTATTCATATTGGAAGAATAGAATGGAGATCTTCATCAAGGCCGAGAACTACCAGGTATGGCGTGTCATAGAAGTTGGTAATTTTGAAATCACCAAAACCGTGAACATTGAGGTAGTTTCTAAACCTATGTCATAATTTGAAAAAGAAGATTTTGAAAAACTTGAATTGAATGCCCTTGCTGTCAAACTCCTGCATTGTGGTGTTGGACCTCATGAACACAACCGTGTCATGGGAGGCAAGACTGCTAAGGAGATATGGGATTTGTTAGAAATAACACATGAGGGTACAAATGAAGTTAAGCGATCTAAGATAGACTTGTTAATGTCTAAATATGAGCGCTTTGAGATGGAACCTAAGGAAACTATTCAAGATATGTTTACAAGGTTTACTAACATCACTAATGAATTAGTTTCTCTTGGCAAGCACATTCCTTCTGATGAACATGTTAGGAAGATTCTTCGAAGTCTGCCTCAAGATGAAAGGTGGAGAGCTAAGGTAACTGTCCTCCAAGAAACCAAGGACTTCACTAAGTTCAACATCGAACAATTGGCTGGTTCCATTATGACCCATGAGTTACATATTGGGTCCAGCTCAAGTGAACTGAACAAAGGAAAGAACTTGGCCCTAAAAGCTGATGAGTCCGAGGAATCTGAGGTCGATGAAGATGAGGCTGCCATGCTGGTAAGAAGGTTCAAGAGAATGTTTAAATCTAACAAATTTTCTAAGAATTTTGTCAAGAAAACAGGTGACCAATCTTGTCATCGTTGTGGAGCAACTGATCATTGGGTGAAAAATTGCCCTTTGAATTCTGACAAAGAAAAAGGCAAAATTAAGACGGTAAACAAGACTGCAAGGAGCTTCAACAAGTCAGATGTCAGAAAAGCAATGATTGATGCATGGGGAGAATCAGACAGTGAAGATGCTAAAGCAGCACCTGAAAATGAAACTGCTCATCTGTGTCTGATGGCCAAGAACGATGATGAAACTCAAGAAAAGGAGGTATTTCCTAATCCTCAAAAATTACTTACATTTCCTAAACAAAACTTGGTGGATCTAGTAATGGAATATGATGAAGACAGGAGGTATGTTACCAAAAGTCTAAGTCAATCTGAAAACGCACTTAAAGCCTATAAAGATCATTGTTCCTGGATTGAGAATCACAGAACGGATGTTCAAAATCGATTCTTTGAGTTGTTTGACAAGAACCTTCTTTTAAAAGAACTTGTTGAAAAACTCAAACAGGAAAACATTATGCTTGGTATTGAGATAGCTCAGTATAAAATGATGAATGTTGACATAAGTGGTAAAAGTTCCTCCCAACCAATTTCATCAAAGAATTCGAGGAACTCAAGAGCAATCTTGAGAAACTCAAACTTGAAAAAGCAAAAATTGAGAAGGAACTTGAGACTCGTAAAAATAGAGACATAAGTCAATATTCCGTACCTAAATGGATTGAAGAAGCTCAGGTGAAAAGAACTGAAGGTCTAGGACATGTGCATGCTAAGCACAAAGGTAAGAAGAAGAAATATGTAGATTTACCTAGTAACAAAGTTTGCACTTTCTGTGGTAAAACTGGTAACTTTGTAGACAACTGCTTAAGGAAGCAAGCTGCTCACAAGAGCAACATAAAACAAATGTGGATTAAGAAAGTTGAAAATGCTTCTACTTCCTCTTCAAAGGAACCCGAGGAAACCCGGGTTCCTCATACTAACCCTTAAGTTCTTTTGCAGGTCCTAGTGAGGGGGAACAACACATGGTACCTCGACAGTGGTTGTTCCAAGCACATGACTGGAGACAAATCTAAGTTTCTCTCACTAGAGGCCTATATTGGTGGAACTGTGACTTTCGGTGATGATAAGTGTAGGGCTTCGCCCCGCCTTAGGGGGGCGTGACCTCAGCTTCATTGTCATGGAATTGAGCCATGGAATCCGCATGTGAATGCGTTGGGGTGTGTTGTCGAATTGAGGGGATCGCCACCGTGCCTATATAGGTTATTCACGGACGCCCGAAACATTGGTGCCAAACTAGTGGCCCCACAAATAGGTCCAGTAACCAAAGTGTGGGTTCGGGGACATGGTACGGATTGAATCAGTAACCCAATCCGCCCGCATGTAGCGGCCTCTACTCGGTCTCATTGTATTTCCATAAGTCATAACAATTGAATTCAAAGAGCCTATTGAATTGATCTTGAAAGCGCACTAATCTAATATTATTAGGTGAGTTGCTATTATGTACAAAATGACTTCTATAATGGACAAGGCGATCGCTTCATTGTTAGTCAATATTAACAAGGTGCTTAGAAAACCGGTCGTCCATGATTATCTGACTTTAATGTGATACGCAATTGAATTCCGGTCTTGTTTAAGCAGTATATACAAGTGTGATAGAATATATATATATAAAATATGGATACATCCACCATGAGAAATACATAAATATGAAAAACCATATATAATATATGTACGCCATCCTCACCTTGTCACTGCAATCAAATTATTGTTAGTTTAAATCGAATAAAACGATTAAATCGAATAAAACGATTTGTTGAAGATAGCTATACAAAACACAAAGAGAATGTTAGTAATGACTAGCAACAATAAACATAACAATGAAAATAAAAGGTACAATGAAATTAACGAAAGTGAAACATTAACCCTATTTATTTACATGAATCAAATAAAAAGTGAGTTTCTACATTTGTGTTGATTTAATTGAAACTCGCAATAATAATTAGTCAAATTAAAAGTGACAAAAGGAATTAAGTAGAGTCAAAAAGATGTTTTAGGTGAGTAATCTCAGATTTATACCTTGATTTCGCTTGTTGAATCGAAACAAAATCGATGCTTAGAACTCAAGAACGAATGTATTTAGAGTATGAGAGAGTGAGAGAAAGAATACGCAAGTTAGAGACGGGGAGAGATAGAATAGACGTGTGTGGAATAATCGTGTGTCTTTTCGGAATGAGCAAGGCACGTATTTATAGGCGCGAGGGGAAAAAGGAGGAGAAAAACCTTGCGTATATACGCAGGTCTGCGTATATATTCTCCGCATATTTTTTTTGATTTCCTCCGATTTTATTTTCCACAATACGTGATTCGCTTTGATTCGACGCACCTAGACACCCTTGCTCTCCAAGCAAGGAGTTCTAGAGTGTTCTAGAAGGTTCCACGTATTTCCGGAGTATTTTTTGTGTATTTTGTATTTTCTGCGTATAAAAACTTATAAAAATCATAGAAAAATGTAGAAAAATCAGAAAAATAATCTAAAAATACTGGTGAGCTCAAAAAAAAGTGAAGAATAGAAAATCCTAAAAATAGAAAATAATTGAAATAAATAAAAGAAAATATTTTTGCCCCCTTTGTTTGTCCTTTGCTCAATAGTTCCGAGTATGACCTCACGTATTTCCAACTTTTGTGAGTTCAAAGCATTTTTTCTGAGTCGAAACAATCGCGAGACGCGGTATGTTTCATCACGGATTACTCATTTGGGGAGACACATTTAGGTGTCTACAATAAGAAAGGAGAAATCCTAGCCAAAGGTAAGGTAGGTAAGTCCAGTTCACACTATATTGATAATGTGTTTTTGGTCGAGGGTCTTAAACATAATCTGCTAAGTATTTCGCAATTCTGCGACAAAGGTAACACAGTAAAATTCACAACCGAAACATGTCACATCATCAACAACCACACTGGCTCAATTGTTCTAGAAGGGAACAGAAGAGGGAACACTTACATAGTGGATCTCAACACTGTCCCAAGGAACAATCTGACCTGTCTTAGTGTGATTGAGGATGATGCTTTAATCTGGCACAAAAGGTTTGGACATGCAAGTTTCTCTCTCATGAACAAGCTGCATTCACAAAACTTGGTGGTTGGTCTTCCAAACGTCAAGTTCCCTGGTCAGTACATATGCAATGCTTGTGTGAGGGGGAAGCAAGTTAGGTCATCATTTCAAAATAAAAACATGATAATAACAAAGCAACCCTTAGATTTAATTCATATTGATTTATGTGGACCAAGGAGAGTCCAAAGTAGAAGTGGAAAAAGATATGTGTTGGTTACTGTTGATGATTATTCGAGATTCACTTGGGTGATCTTCTTGGCAAGCAAAGATGAAACCTTTGATGAATTCATTGCGTTTGCCAAGAGGACCCAAAAATCGAGTGGATTTCAAATAATCCATATAAGGTCAGATCATGGAACAGAATTCGAAAATTACAAGTTTGATGAGTTTTGCAGGGAAACTGGAATGAGCCATAACTTTTCTGCTCCTAGAACTCCACAGCAAAACGGAGTTGTGGAAAGGAAAAACAGGACCTTGGAAGACATGGCTAGAACAATGTTGATAGCCAGTGGTCTTGCTAGGAACTTTTGGGCAGAAGCAGTCAACACTGCCTGCTATATCATCAATCGTGTAATGCTTAGACCTATTGCTAAGAAAACTCCATATGAACTTTTCAAAGACAGAAAACCTAACATATCACACTTCAGAACATTTGGTTGTAAGTGTTTTGTTCATAACAATGGTAAGAGAAACTTGGGTAAGTTTGATGAGCGTAGTGATGAAGCTGTGTTCCTTGGTTATTCTAATCATAGCAAGGCATACAGAGTGTACAACAAAAACTCTATGTGTGTTGAAGAAAGTATTCATATTATATTTGATGAAACTAACATACATTTTAATGCTCATGAACTAGAAAATGATGATTTTGAAATAGGTCTCGCAAGAAAGGATGATCCAGATGAGGAAATCAGCAACCGTTCCAAAGAAACTCCTGCAGTTAGGGTAGAGGAACAACCTGTAAACACAGAAGTTTCTCCACCTAATGCTGAAGGAGAAAGTAATGAGGAACTTGCTGAGGAAGCAGAAGGAACAGAGGAAACTCATGCTGAGGCACCTCAAGTTGGAGTTCCCGTGAGAGATTTCCAGCCTAAACCCTGGAAACACCAAAGCTCTCATCCCACTGATCTCATAATAGGTGATATAAAGAAGGGAACTCAAACTAGAGCTCAGCTGAGAAACTTCTGTGCCTTCCATGCATTTCTGTCCATTGTTGAACCGAAGAACCATGAAGAAGCCCTAAAAGATGCTGACTGGATAATTGCCATGCAGGATGAACTGAATGAATTTGAAAGAAATAAGGTATGGCATCTTGAACCCTTACCTAAAAACAAAAAGGTCATTGGTCTTAAATGGGCTTTTAGGAACAAGCTAGACGAATATGGCACAATAATAAGAAACAAAGCTAGACTAGTTGTTAAAGGGTATAATCAACAAGAAGGTATAGACTTCGAAGAAACTTTTGCTCCAGTAGCAAGGTTAGAAGCCATTCGAATTCTTATTGCCTTTGCTTCTTTTATGGGTTTCAAACTTTATCAAATGGATGTTAAATGTGCTTTCCTAAATGGTTATCTTCAGGAGGAAGTTTATGTTGAGCAACCTCCTGGCTTTGAAAATGAAAATTTTCCAAATCATGTTTTCAAGTTTGATAAAGCTCTTTATGGACTTAAGCAAGCTCCCAGAGCCTGGTATGAAAGGCTATCTAAGTTCCTGTTACAAAACGTATTTAAAAGAGGAAAAGTTGATAAAACTTTGTTTTTAAAAGCTGAAGGAACTGACCTGCTTGTTCAAATATATGTTGATGACATTATTTTTGGTGCACCTAATGAGAAACTGTGTAAGTATTTTGCTGATCTTATGAGTGGTGAGTTTGAAATGAGCATGATGGGAGAGTTAAACTTCTTTCTTGGTTTGCAAATAAAGCAAACTGAGAGGGGGAACTCTATTCATCAACAAAAGTATATCAAGGAACTTCTGAAGAAATATAAATTTGATCAAGTCAAAGTCAATCATACTCCAATGGGAGTTGGAACCAGACTAGATGAAGATTCCCAAGGTATTTCCGTAGACCAGAAAAGGTATAGAGGTATGATTGGTTCTCTTCTCTACTTAACTGCTAGTAGACCTGATATTTCCTTTAGTGTAGGTGTGTGTGCAAGATTTCAATCTAACCCTAAGGAATCACACCTCTTGGCAGTTAAAAGAATTTTTCGATATTTAAAAGGAACTGAGAACATGAGTCTCTTCTATCCTAGAAGTGACACTTTTGACTTGAAAGGATTTACTGATGCTGACTACGCAGGTGATTTAGTAAACAGGAAAAGCACCTCAGGAACACTTCAGTTCCTCGGGTCTTGTCTTGTTTCTTGGGCATCAAAGAAACAAAACACAGTAGCACTATCTACTGCTGAAGCTGAATATGTAACTGCTGAAGCTGAATATGTAGCTGCTGCTGCATGTTGCTCTCAAGTTCTTTGGATCAAGCAACAGCTAAGGGATTATGGACTGAGGTATGAATGCATTCCAATTAACTGTGTTAATACAAGTGCCATTTGTATCTCTAAGGATCCAGTGCACCATTCAAAGGTTAAGCATATACATATAAGACATCATTTTTTAAAAGATTATGTTGAAAAAGGCTTAATCAAATTAGACTTTTGTGAAACTGAAAATCAAGTAGCTGATATTTTGACTAAGCCATTAGCAAGAGACAGATTTGAAAGGATGCGCATGGAACTTGGGATGATTCAACTATCCTAAGAGGTGTTCCAATAATCTCCCAAGGTATGATCTTAAACATTAT
>SNQN01006232.1:26011-39866 GCA_008642245.1 Bassia scoparia | reverse complement strand
CAGATCTGTGGTTCCATCAAACAGATCCATTGTTGGAATTCTTGACCTTCCTCCTGTAACGGTAGTCTAGAACATTCTCTGCTGAGAGGTGGTCCGTGGAAGTAACATCCCTCGAGGGAGACTTCCGCCACAATCCGATTCTTCCGTTACAGGAACTCTCATCACGTGATCGCTTGTGTCTCCTTAGAGTCCGTTCTGAAGTCCTTCGAGTGGGTGATCGCCAGGGTTGATCGCCTCGGGTGGGGAACGTCGGCTGGGGACGGACGGCTAGAATGACGCCTGACTGGTGATCGCGAGCCGGTGATCGCCCCTGATTGATTCGCTTGTCTCACCGCGCTCCGCCGCCGGTTGTTGATTATCTCTCGGCGCATCGTCGAATAACCGTCTGGCGCCCTGCTTCGGGGGCGCCATCCGCGGTCTGTCATGTCGAGATTCCAGGAGTTGTGAAAGACGTTGGCCCGTCCGACGTTTGAGCGACTCTGTGGTCGCCCTAGGACTCGGAGGTGCCGATGTGATGAAAGGTCCGTGCAGAATTCTTCGAGATCTGCTGGCAAAAATGAACGGTCCTCGAGAAGGCTCCGAACAAATCTGTCCCCCATCCCACCTCGGGCTCCCCGGTCCTTATTCACCGGTTCTGGCATGACGGAGCGCCGTTGAATGGCTCATAAAATACTTGAGCGAATTAATCAGAAAGCGCTAAGTCGGATAAAAAAATGCTATTGATTTTTCTGAGGCACTTCTGGAATGACCTCGCTCCAGGTGCGGCGAAATGAGCGTCTAAACTTGATATGGCTGAAAATTGATGATCGAATTTCGCTGACAGGTCATTAAGATTCCTCCTCGTCACCAATTCTGCTGCTGCCCGCATCTGTGATTGAGACTGACATCTTGCAGAATTCCTGACATTCGTTTCTGACGCTGCTGGGGTACTCAGCATCGTATTCCTGCGACTCCTTGTGATATCGTGCCATCATTGACTTCTGATCTGATCCCACAGGACGGCGCCAAATTGTTCCAATAGGATCTGAGAATATAGAATGGGAATTCCAATCGTTGGTGCTGTCTGATCTTTGAAGTGAGTTGGCCAGAATTCCGCCGGAGTACGCCGGAATCTGTCGTCCGGTTCCCTGAGCGAGAGAGGAGAAGAGAGTCAGAGGCCCAGGGGTTTGTACCTGGGGACCACCTCCGATGCTTAAGTCACGAATATGAGGAGAGAAAAAGTGAGAAAGAAAGAAATTTAGAGAGAGAAAAGTGATGTACTGATGTCAGGAGTCTCAAATATTGGTCCTTTGATTCTGTGGTCCGCATTCCTTATTATAGGCAATTAGGTATGGATCGTAATTTTGCAACATCAGAAGATCTAAGAAAAATCTCCTAACAGAATTCTTAGGCGGCTTCTCAGAAGCTATCTTCTGTTGACTTCAACTAATTATAAATGCATTCTCAGTATAAGGTCATTGGGCCTGGCCCAGTATTAGGTTGGCGGACAACTTCAATATCGAACTTGAACGAGTCTTAAAATGAGTTGAAATTTAATTTTAGAGTTACGGATACTTTCATCAAAACATATTGTTACACTTGCACCACTTTAACGATTTCTATAAATATTAATTTTAAAAAGTTGTTGAGTGAAAATAAGACAAAAGCAAAGCACCACTTATTTCTCATTACATTTAACTAAATTATTAATATTCAAGGTAGTTTAATTACAGTATTAGGAAAATAAACAAATGTGGCATTACCCAAAGTTCCACTCACGCGCAACAAAGGGTCCAATTCTGAGATGAACGTTAAAGTCCAGTTTGCTGATATTAATCTTAATAAACTTTACAAATCACTATCTTCCTTCAAAATTAAACTACCAAACAAAATTCAAACAGCTTTTATCAACGCACAAAATGATAAAAAACGAGCTAAATATGAATATTAAATGATTCAAATATTGTGTCGCCCTTGAATAAAAACGAAAACACCATTATTTTTTCCAAAATATTTGAATCCTTGCCGGGTGATGCTATTTCATTCCAGAAATAAGTTGAAAATAAATCGCCAATCCACATCTTTAGCTTTTGTATAACGTAGGCCACATCTATAACATCATCAAACAACCAAATTAACAAAAAATTAACTTGTATCATTTGAAAAAGTTATGATCTAATGAACCAAAAATTAAAAAAGATCAACAACCATTAATAATTTGTGAATTTTGGAAACATTGCAGGTGTTGATCTGTCATAATCAGATGCCAAATGGTGAGTCAAAGTATGTTATGGGTACAACTTAATCAAAGTATTATAATATACTAGGTGAAAGTGACTAATTGAGTACTGTAGACACTAAAATGTCTCCCCAAAAGATAATCAGTGATGAACATACCGCGTCTCACGATTGTTTCGACTTAGAAAAGATGCTTGACTCATAAAAGTTGGAAATACGTGAGGTCATACTCGGAACTATTGAGCAAAGGACAAATAAAGGGAAAAACATTTTCTTTTATTTATTTTAATTATTTTCTATTTAGGTTTTCTTTTCTATTTTAGGATTTTTTAAAATAATTTATATTGGTGATCTACATAATTTCCACTTTTCATCACACTCTTTACATTTTCTGAGCTCACCAGTATTTTTAGATTATTTTTCTGATTTTTCTATATTTTCTATGATTTTTTAAGTTTTTATACGCAGAAAATACAAAAAAATACAAAATACACAAAAAATACCCCGGAATACGTGGAACCTTCTAGAACACTCTAGAACTCCTTGCTTGGAGAGCAAAGTGTCTAGGTGCGTCGAATCAGGCAAACGAAATAAAATCGAGGAAATCAAAATATCCTCGTTTTTTGGAAAAAAATAATACGCAGAGGCTTGCAGTTATACGCAGAGGCCTGCGTATATACTGCAAACTGCTATATACGCAGCTCCTACGTATATACGCAGCACCCTGCGTATATACGCAGCTCCCTGCGTATATACGCAGCCCTCCTGCGTATATACGCAAGGTTTTGTTTCCTCCTCGTGCCTCTCGTGCCTATAAATACGTGCCTTGCTCATTCGAGAAAAACACACACGTTATTCTATCTTCCCCGCCTCTAACTTGCGTATTCATCCTCATCTCTCATACACTCTCTCAAACACTCTAAATACATTCGTTCTTGAGTTCTAAGCATCGATTCTGTTTCGATTCAAAAGCGATAACAAGGTCTATTTCTGAGACTACTCACCACTAAACACCACTCTTTTCTCGTTCCTCAATCTAATTAATAACTATTGCGAGTTTCAATCTAATAACAAAATGTAGAAACTCACCATTTAATTATTCCATGTAAATATGTAGGAGCGATTAACGTTTTCATTGTTTCGTTTTTTTATTTCATTTTCATTATTATTATCACTTGTCAATTCTAACGATTTCTTATCCTTGTATAGCGATTCAAGGCGGAGGTTCATTTCATTCGTTTTTATTATTGAACTAACATTTGTTTTGTTTGTCCTTGTATAGCGATTCAAGGCGGAGGTTCATTTCGCTCGTTTCTTTTTATTACAACTAACACTGTTTTGTTTCAGATTCAGGTAAGATTGGTTTGTATATATAATTTGAATTTCATATACTTTGCATTGTCATGGTTGCATCAGTTGTATATATTTTGCTAACAAAGACCGGAAATTATGTAATCACTTTAAAAACAGATTAACTATGGACAACCGTTTTTAGGCACCGTTTTAACTTGATTAATGCAAGTCAAATTTCTAGGCTAGGTAGTCTGTTGCATAATAAAAACACACTTTCGTAGTAATCTTTAGGGTTAGTACGCTTTTTAAGGTGCTAAAAATGTAAGTTATGTGCATTCAATAACCGTGATGAATGGATAGCAATGAGACCGAGTAGAGGCCCTACATGCGGGCGAATTGGGAATTCAGATAGGATCGTACCATGTCCCCGAACCCACGAACTGGTTATTTGATTGGACGTGGGGCCATTGTTTTGGCACCAACGTTTCGGGCGTCCGTGATAACCTATATAGGCACGGTGGCGACTCCCCTTACTCGACAAACACTACCACCAAGCACTCACGTGCGGGTTCCGTGGCTCAAGCCCACGCAAAGCACCTCGATGTAGTACCAAGCCGCGGCCCGCTATACGCGAGGCGCGGCCCACGTCCTACAAGTACCAAATGGAAGCATTAGAAGATAACAGATGTGGGTAAATCATGAAAAAATTAACGTTTTTTGATCACTTTTAAGATAAGTGAACCTAAACATCATGACAAGGATACACTTGGTAATATTGTATGGCTCACAATAATAAAAACAGAACATGGGCAAAACGATAAGAAAAATGACCTTCAGTTCGAACTTTTTAGTTTAGAAAGTTTTTCCCCAAACAAAAACACCCAAACAACGAAAGAAAAAAAAGGGGGTTTAAGCATTTACCAAAATGCAGATCGGGTTGAAGCATCATGTTCCGGAACGGCTAAAAATTTCTTCAATTCTTCATCTTTTTTAAATTCAACTGTAATTAAACTGAAAAAAAGTTAGGGTTCATGCAAACTGATGAAGATGAGAAGAAGAAGCCCCCAAATCCGAAACCCTAAATCAATTCTCTAACAAGCAAATCGACCCCTAAACAATGGTCTCAACCCTTAAAATAACACAATGGTCTCAATTACATAAATTATGAATTTAGGGTTATACCTTAATAATGCACAAAGGAACAAAGGGAAGAGGAGAGAGAAGGACGATGGTCGCCGTCCTGCTGCCTCTGCTGCCTTGCGTCGCCGCAGGTGCATTGAGTGGTGGCGGTGCCTTGCGCTGGGCTGCTGCTCGTCGAAGGACACAGAGGGAGAAGGAGAGAGAGGGAGAACGAAGGAGAGAGAGAAAGAGGGAGAAAGGGAGAGGGAGAAAGGGAGGGACACCGGAGGGACGGCGGGAGGTCGCCGGAGGAACGAGTGAGAGTGGGTTTGCGCTAGAGGGAGGAGTGAGAGGGAAGAGTGAATTTTAGGGGTTTTGAAATTTGGGGGAAAAAGTCGAGTGAGAGGGTCGAGTGGGTTTGGGGAAGGTGAGTGAGTGTTATTTTGGGGTTTTTAATTTTAAATGATTTTTGTTTTTTTTTTTTCTAAAACAATTAGCGACCAATTTCAAAATCGGTCGCTATTAGCGACCGATACATCGGTCGCTAATATTTTTTGAGTCAAAATACAACCCGTTCTAAATTTAGCGATCGAAKAATCGGTCGCTAACGGTCGCATTAGCGACCGACTAAAAATCGGTCGCTAAAAGCGGTCGTCCGACGACGGATTTCTAGTAGTGGCAATCTTTTACCATTATTTTTGTAATAGAATTAAAATAGACTGTCTAAGGATGATTAAGAATTGTATTAAAATTCAGAGGAAACACTTCTCACCCTTCATTTTTGACGTAAATTCAGAGGAAACACTCAGAAAACCTACAACATAAATATCATTACAATCCTTTACTCTTGGGGTGGTTTGCAGAATTTCAATAACTAGAAGACAAGCTAAAACCCAAAATTTTTGTGTTATGATCTGCCCCATCTCCAAAAACCAATGCGTACAATTTCCCAAAAATGATTCAAGGATTCGTAGACTTAATTCTTTGAAGATTCACGTTTATTCTTGCAAATTATACAACTAATTCTTCAGTTTTATCCTTAAATTCAATCCACATACACATAACACAATCAAAACACATTAGCTCCTTCCCCTAAACAAAACACAATATCTCATTAATAATGTTTATGAATTATTAGAAGTTTTGTTACGCTCAATTTCAAACAGACCCATCACTGCAAAACCTATCGATGCCACTATAAAAAAAAGGATTCAATAGTTCAAAATTAATCCCCAAAATTCATTCTGAGTTCAAATGAAACTCCTGGACATCTTAAAACACAAATTTATTGCAGAATGATTTGCCAATTGCAAACAAATAGAATGGTATGCCAATTAAAATTATCAACCTTCAGATGAAACTCTCGGAAATACCTATCCATTAAAGTTAATCTAAAATAGGAGAACAAGCTAAAACCCAGCAAGGACATCCATGCCATTACCGTTAAAATTAATCAAGGATCCAAATACCTAAATCCTTTAGTATTCGCTTGCACACTAGGAAACTACAACTTTAGTTTTTTCTAAAATTCAATCCATCTACACATAATACAGTCAGAACACCTAAGATCCTACCCCTAAATAAAACCCAGTATCTCATAAATGTGTATGGAGTTTTCACAAAGTTTGTTACGCTGAATTTCAAGCAGAGCCTTTTCCAAAAACTTATCAATGCCTTTACCTAAAAAGGATTCATGAGTCTGAATTCCATAATCTTCTGGTATTCTAGTCCAAAGTATGAAAGTACTACTACCTCCATTTTTTAATTTTGTCACTAAATGAACTTTCAACCATTGACAAATATTCCTTGTTCTTACATGTATTCTAATATGGACGAAGTAGTTAAATTAATTCCCAAAAATTTAATCCAAATGCATATCACACACTTGAGAATCATTCCTAATTGACAACCAACACCCCAACACCCCAACAAACCTGTAATTCTACATCATTATTGGTTCAGGTAAACATTACTTTAGCATAACTCGTGCCCTTTTGTCAACATTACACATTTACATAATGAAAAAAAATGCAAGAAACACCTACGAATTCCAAACCATGCCACCTTCCTATTGACTTCATATGAAACTAATATCCATTCAGATATTGCATACACAAACTTCAAAAACCACATTCAGGCAATTAGTGTTTTTTTTTTTTTTTTTTTTTTTTTTTTTTTTTTGTGAAATGCAAAGAATAAGGGTGAACAACTAACCTGAACCACTCCTTGTATGCGTTGGAGACTTTTTCGAATTGTGGTGAATCTTACAATCTTGGAGTTCCAAATCACTACAATTCTAGCAGTCAATCCTTCAGTAGGTACCAGATCATAGCTATCATAAGGTATCCCGTTGATTATATCCTGGCAATTTTCATTTCTCACCTGAATATCAGTTAGGACTACAATATCAGGTTTATGAGCTTAGACCAGATGGGAGAAGTTGCCGATAAAAGAGGATAGGGCTAACCCTCTGCAATTCCATACAGAAGAGGTCAYAAACCTTGGCGCAGGGGGTGTGGTCCTTAGCTMTTTCAGAGCTTTCCAGTGATTCAAGGTCTCCAGATTTACCTCATTCCCTAATAATGGACTATATAATTCCTTATCTTTCCATGTCCAATTTGCATGAATTGTCTATCTGTSTACTCGAATCTTACCCTCCCACGYTACAGTCAGAAATATCTGCTCCCATTCGAAGTTCGTCCGTACTAGTTTCAATCCGTTCCCCCCAACTTTAAAAAAATAGTGACATATGATGTGTAGTCAGCAGAGAGACATCCCGCCTTGGATCTATGATATCCAAAGGATCGCACAGTAATGCCAGTTCTGATTGGATGACAATAGTTTGGTTTGTCTTTCTAGGATCGTGATTCAAAAACCAATGCAGTAGGGTGGGTACATGGTTTGTCATCATGTCCAAATCTAATAGATCTGGTAAGTGGCCTGGTACAAGATTTTGAAATTCTTCCTCCCCCTCCATTGGGGTCCACTCCATCAACAACTTGGAGAACTTCACCGGAGCAGATTTGGGATCACGTAGTAGTCTTCGTATCACTAGATGTGAGACCCTTTTAGATTTCGAGTGACTATCTGTTTGTGGGAAATAAAACTTTATCTTGTTGACTTTTACTTCCGAGATTGTCTAAGCTAGTGGTTGCATAGAGGTGAATATGTTGTCATCTGTCGTCGTAGTGTGGAAGATTTTGACAATTTATGGTGGTTTGTTTGGTGGAAAGCAGACGTTAATTGGTTCGTTTGGACAATACCGGTAATCACTTCTAGACATTTCTATTAGAAATGACTAATGAGTGAGGGAATATAYGAGCTTTCAAATTGGGGTGGCAAGGTAATAAGTGTGAGGGGGTGAGAGTGATCACATGGGAGTTGATGGAGGTATAAAGGAAATTGTTGTTTGGTAGTAGAACATCTAAGCTTTCCATTAAGAAGTAGGTGATCCCTTGATTTGAGACGAAATCAAACGTAAATTGTAAGAAACTATAAGATCATTGCTCGATTTAATGCGGGATACATAATGATTCAACATAAGATCATAGCTCAAGCGGTAGTACACTACATAATGATTCAATATAAGATCATATCACAATTTACTGCAAGCTCTTTATAAAGAAAAACTTGTTAGCAACTATTCGACGATTACAAATGTTACATAAGGAGTATAGTTCAGGTTCGAAAAACTACTCAAACAACAAGCATACCAAATTAAATARTCATCACCATCACTTTTGAGAGCCAAATCAAGTACAATTTCTTCATATCAATTACTCTTAGAAAATAAATAAAATTAGCGAAAAATTAATGAAATCGCATGGAATTTTGACGAATATGAGTTTGCAAATACACTGAACATTGGATAGACTAATTGAATTATTTATTAAAAAAAATTGACTTCTACATAAAGGGAACTTATGATATCACACACACATATGTGAGAAAGGACTTCTTGAATTTTATTTATTCAAGGTTCTGAAATCAAACCACTTAGTATGGACAGCCTTTATTATAATAATATTTCAAAAGAAACACAAAGCATCAACTTAAATCATCACAAATCAAAGGATACTCATTTAAGGGTTTAATTTATAATCACTCCTTCAATGTACAAACTCGATTAGCAAATTACAAGTAAAATTACAATAGGGGTTTATTATATTTAATCGACGAGATATCTTACAATGGAGAACGATAATCAATTGCACACTAGTAAGAAAATAACAAAATTCTGCTTTCTAAGACTAAATTTGCGCAATTTACTGATATTCAGCAAATAATATCATTCTATAGTGTAAACACAATTTAAGGGACTTATTTCTGCACTTTGTAGGTTTAAATTGCAGGCAAATAGTATTGAAAAGGTACTTTAAAAAGCCTTACTCCTTCCTAGAATCCACGTGAAACCGCTCGTAGCAAGCTAGCTCCACTCTTTCTCGTTTCTTTCCACGAAGCCCATCACAACAACCTACTCCATCTCTCTCAAGTACGAATAACACACGCTCCTTCACATTAATTACTAGTCTTCCTTCAAACCCCAAATTTCTTCTCGTCTTTCTGCTTACAAAAACTTTCGACTATTCATCACCATTATATTTCACAGATAGGTAAATTCGATCGTAGATCCAAAACAAGATATAGGGTGATGTTTTTGCGGTATCGTTTAGTTCTATTTTTATTTTGTTGTTAATGCGTATGAAAAATATGAGGAATTAATTTTCAACTTAGATTGTAGCTAGGTAATTAATTTGAGATTGGAAAGTGATAGAGGAGTTGGTGACGATACCAAGATTTGCCAGTAGACAGATTAGCTATTGTCACGCACACAATGTAAGAAAATTTGCTGGCACGTAAAGCTTGAGCATGGTTTTCCAATTAAATTAAAAGAGAGAGAGACATAAGAGCATGGATACAATCAATACTTATCGGTGAACTTGCAACTCACTCGTTCATTTGAGTCCAGAAGCTTTTCACACTATTTGGTCAGTAGTGCTATGTCTACACGTTTTTACAGTGGCATTGTGTTTCTTTGTTCTAGATCTAACATTAGTTAGTTGAAGCGTTAAAGTTTTTGGTATCCATTGAGTTTTTAATATTTATATTTATTATTTATCCGGAACCTCTGGACATTCTCAAATTAGGATGAGAGTTTGTGCGATGAAAGCTTTTGTGTGTAATTTTATTATCTATATATTGATAGTGATACCACACTTCTTATGATATGTTATGTATAATTGTCGATGAGAAAAGGTCAATATTGTTTTTAGCGAGTTTGGATTTTTTTCATCATCAATTTTAGCGTGTTGGATTTAGCACTGGTATGATGAGTCAAGAAGAGTCATGACTCACCTAGTATTATTGAAGAATCAGAGGCTGCTAAAGAGTGCAGCCGTGCCTAGAGAATGCTCATCGCAACGGCGTGCCGTACCGTACAGCTTTGATTTTGGAAGTTCCAATAGCAGCTGAGGGAATATGTTTGTTGAAAGGAATTGGTACAGAGTGTGGGATCAGGGTAGACATATGACCGTCATCAATTGTGTCTAAAGAAGCTTGAGCAGAAGGGACAGTTTGTAAATACTTTGAGAGAGAGAGCGTCAATAGCGAAATAGAAACGGCCGATTTAGTTCTATGATCAGGCGATGATTGGTAGAATCTAAATCTTTTGAAAAATAGCATTTAGAAAGGTTATGATAGAGACTCAAATGGTAAACGGTGTGAATTGTGCGCATTGGGGTTGAAGGCCCGATGTACGGTCTCTCACCACATGTATTGTTAGGCTATCAGACACACGCACAAACTGTATTTGCACCTGGTGTTGAATGAGATGAATTGTATCGTGTTGTAGGTTTTTAATGGAATCGGATATAAGTTTTGATCCGCCTTGGTTTTACGCTTGCTAGGCAGATTCAATTTCCATTCACGACACGGCGAAATATATGTCAGAAAATGATAAGTTTCAATGCGGAATCTACACAATCATGTTATAAGGTACAGTGTCTAAAATGCTCGAGGGCTTGTAAGTGCTAGGTGTCGCACACTGACTGTGCGAGGACTGGACGTGTTGGTTTTAATTAACTAGTATTGTGTAAGAGCACATGAAGCGAACAATCGTCAATGGCCGCAACGCTCTCATAATAATTACAGAGAGACAGAAGGAGCGATCTAGTATTTCTACAATTCATTAGGTACAGTATTAACATTAAATTTTCTATTTTTAGAAGGATTCTACCAGTATGACGTTTGAGGTGTCAACAGGGCACGTATGATGAGCCTCCGCAGGATTCCTTGGGAGAGACTCTATCAAGCTTTTTGGGCTTTTGAGAGGAGGGAGAGGTCACACGTAGCTCTCTGCAAATTTTTAGGGCGTCAAAATGACGTATCTCAAGTTGACCTCATGGTAATGAAAGGGAATGATGCCAGAAAATTCGATTTCTCTTTATAGATACTGGGAGCATTGACGAACGGTTTGGATGAGAAGCTCATGCGAAGAATTGGGGGCTTATTTAACTGGTATGTAGAGGACACTATCCGGTACAAGATCCAGTGTGGGTCATAAGACGAAGTCTAATCTACCTTCATTGATATGTTATGTAAATGTGTTAGTCTCATTTGTTCAATGATTGCATTTTGATTATCAGGTCCCTCCAAAACTGTGGGAAACAAGAGCAAAGGGAACAGAGAAGCAGATTGTGAGCAGGCAAGGCGAAGGAAAAATTATTTTGAAGATCGAATGAAGAAGCAGTTCAAAGCGCTATAAGCAAAGCCATAATTCCAACAAACTCGAATGATTTTTACCCCAGCTGCTGCGCCCTACCTTAAACGCCAAGTATCCAAGCAAAGCCTAGCACACTTGAAATGGTTGCTAGTGGCTGGCTAGGAGATGGAGAATTTGCCCAGCTGATGAACTCCTCAGGTCTCTTTTAGGAAAAATTTCTCTTTTTTCTCACTTCTCTTCCTTGCCAACTCCAACTAACCAGACTCGACAGCCATTCACACTTCAGTCCTATTGTAGTTAGAGGAAGCAAAGTTGCAGAATTTCCTGACGTGCCCAATCATTGTCGAATTCAGGCAATCCAACTAGTAGTTTCTACTTTATTATTTCAGTCCTTTTACTACTCTATGTTATGTTCATACATAACCTTCATTCAAATAAAATTTAAAATTCATATTGACCCCATGAATAAAACATTATTAAGCTATTGTAGCAATGTGAATTGATTGTGGGATTAGCTTTATTTTTTTTTTTTCAAAATAAAAAATTACAAATTTACCTGCAGTTCCAGATAACAGATAATAAGAACTGCATGATAATTATTGTGTATTTGCTGTTATTTGATGAAGACTATAGAATGCGTCAATAGGTAGTATATTTTATTTGTTGCAAGTGTACCATTAAAATGCAGCAAATGACAACCTTATTTGCTGCATTTTATTGATACAACTCAACAAATAAGGTTGTTATTTGCTGCAAAATAAAAAATGCAGCAAATGTGATTTTTCACATTTGTTGCTCTGACATTTGCTGCGGTTGCAAAAATGCAGCAAATAAGCGTTTTACAATCGCAACAAATTTGATTTTTTCTATTAGTGGCATAATATTAACCATAAGAAACAATWGGAGAAGCTTACAATTTCGAAGAAACCTAGCGGCGGAGTCGTCATAGAAGTATTGTTATGTCTGTTTTTCGAAGCAAAAGTTGTTTTGGTAGGATAAGGGTTAGGTGAGTAGGCAAGCGTGTTGTAGAAGCCTCAAGAAGTTGACAGTTTTCAAGTACAATACCACTRGGCCTTGTGTTAAGGGGTCTTCATCATGAAATTAAGCAATGTTTTGTCTCCAAAATGCCAGAATTTTAAAATCCAAAATACTAAAGATTTGCTAATTAGAATAATCATAGGGGTGTTTGGCAAAAACAGTTTTAGAAAAAGTTTGGAGGTTTGGAGAGATTTTAGAGTACTCTAAGGTGGATGTTTAATTTGGTGAGAGAGAGGAATTAAAGAGGGTTTTGTATCAAAGAGCTGTGTTGAGGAGCTTTTTCTTTAGAGTTTTAGYGAGAGAAAAATTAATTGTCTAATTTTTCCATGTTTTTACATCTAATAAATTTTTTTAATAAATAAAMCAATGTCCAAAAATGTAATTTTACATCATATTAAAGTACAAAACTTTAAGTAATCAACTCAGTGCTACAAAAAACCTTCACACTACAATGATTCAAATCAATAGTAAAATCGTGCCTTTGATTGCTTCTTATTTTTACACGACATGCCGAATATTGGACATGCTAGCCTTATTACATTGTCAAGCAATGCAAGGCTAGCTAMACTCCTATGTTGTTGTGTACGAGGGAGTTATTTATAATGCTTGATCATCTTAAGAAGGATGCACACGAGCCTTCGACTGGATTTCCTAGTTTACTGCATGTATAATATTTTTTATTGAATCTTTGCAAAATCGTGTATTTATACAAAGATTGCTGCTTGTTTGTTTGGGTGATACTTTAATATTATGCATCCTATTGTTTTTGATAGATTTGGCTGATGGAGCACTTGCGCCTTGTTGAGGCGCCCCAAAATCTTGTAAAGTATTTTGCTAAGGGATTTTTCTCCAGTAAGAGGATCCATCTCAACAAATCTCAACATGAGTGGATTCTTATCTTTGTTAACCATGGTATTCTCGTGCGGTGGACTGTCCCTTGGTGGGTTATCAGGAGTATGGTGCATACTCATATGTCTCCGTAAGTACGCATGGCAAGCTTTACCACGTTGACCTTTTATTTTCCTTCAAGGGTGATGAGGCAATTCGGGAAAGTTCAGCTCATTCCTGCATTTGACATAATTAGGCTTGAGGACAAGCGTTTGCATTTGGGCAATGCCATAGAGTAAGAGAAGTACTTGAATCCCATTCTATGTTTGAGGTGACCCCAGTARCTCGAGGTGATTGAAAGATTTTTGTCCATTACCGTCTCTGGATGAATGCTACTGATACCATGAGCCGTGCAAAGGTAAGAAGTGCAAAGCAAAAGGACCATGCTAACGGTAAGAGACTCTTCTGTGACTCTACCGAGATAGCTGCTACTAAGTCTAGTGTCGTTTCCGTCAAGAACAGAATTGGTCCTAAGAAAGTGCCCATGTGGAGTAGGCTTGAAAGACTTCCTTCTTTAAAGATTGACTTGAATGTTGCTGAAAGAAGACTTGGGCCTAAGGAGACGACTGGAGGTGACAA
>SNQN01006232.1:4322-23483 GCA_008642245.1 Bassia scoparia | reverse complement strand
TATAATGACCAACTATCTTCTTCGACCATCATTAGCTATTCATTTTKAAAGTAAAAGTCCTCAAGAAGGACTTCATCTACATAGTGTGCTAAGAATTCAGAGRCAATGCTACCTTTGTTGGCTTTTCGACGCACGAACTTAAGGTCAAATTCGGCCAACATAACCATTCATCTGGACATCCACCCGTTGACTGCCGGCTTTTCAAAGAGATATTTTAGACGATCCCCTTTGCATATAGTGTACGGTATGTGTGAGAAGATGATGTTAGAGCTTTCTTGATTTCCACACTAAAGCTAAGCATAACTTCTGTATGGCAAAATATCGTTCCTCGTACGAAAGGAACTTCTTACATAGGTAATAGATAACATTCTCTTTACYGTCTATTTCTTATGCGAGCATGGCTCCGGCTACGATGTTCGTTACTGTAGTCGTGTGCCATTATCGGGCCTTGTCCTACGTCGATTTTGTTCGTGGCCACGGATTCGACACATGATTGCGTTGGGGTAGTGTTGTCGAATGGGGAATCACCACCGTGCCTATACAAGTTAATCATGGACGTCAGAAACATTGGTGCCAATTTCATGGCCCCACTATCTGATCCAATAACTAAGTCATTGGTTTGGGGGAATGGTATGCAAAGAATCTTTGACCTAATCCGCCCGCATGTAGCTAGCGGCCTCAASTTGGTCTCATTGTAATTCCATTTGATAAAATCAATTGAATAAACAACAAGTTAGCAATTCTATCCTTAGGAAGTGCTCTAGTCTTAGAAATCTATTAAGAGAATGAGCTTCTATCATGCACATATATTTACCTAGCCTAATTGTTGTGACCACTTCAAATTAACCAAATTAATAAGTTTCTTAAAAACTATTTGTGCATGATTAGTCTGAATTTAATGTGATTCAACAATTTCTAGTCTAGTTTAAGCAATAAAACAGTGTCACGCATAAACAATGCCAAAATATATATGAGATGATGATCAATATACGATAATAGAAATTCGAATATACAAATCAAACTCACCTYGTTTAGACACCTAATTCRGTGCTTCATTTAGTTCCCGAAAGTCTATGATGATTGTAYCGTATTGCAATAGGTCCGTTTGCGAATTATGCTCAAGTGTCACCTTACATACATTATTTTCTAAGCCTCATATCATTCCTCCATGCTAATTCAAGTCTCAACTGGAGCCATTGCTAGGCAAAAAAAGTATTTTCTTTTATTTATTTTAATTATTTTCTGTTTTTGGAATTTTATTTTTAATTTTAGGATTTTTTAAAATACTTTATATTGGTGATCTTCATAATTTCCACTTTTCATTGCATTCTTCTCATTTTTCTGAGTTCACCAGTATTTTTTGATTTTTTTCCGATTTTTCTATGATTTTCTATGAATTTTACAATATTTACAAAAATCAAAATACACAAAAAAATACATAAAAATCAGAAAATACCTCAAAAATACAAAATAAATACATGGAATGCCCTACAACCTTCTAGAACCGTATTTCTTGCAATGGAGGTTGTCTAGGTTCATTTGCAATCTACGTAAAATCAAAACCTTTTCGAGAAATCTCAGGACTAATTGAGCGTCTAGGTTCCTTTGAGCGTATATATGCTCCTTGTAGCATATATACGCTGCGTTGAGCGTATATACGCTCCTATGAGCATATATATGCTTGTTATGAGCGTATATATGCTCGTTTTTGCTTCTTTGTGCCTATAAATAGGACGCTTTGGACTCCAAATGAAGGTCAAAAAAATAACGAAAAACTCTCTCTTTGATCTTCATAAACATCGCTAAGCTCTTCTAAACACAATCAAACACATTCACGAGTCATTCGATTCAATTCAATTCAAATTCAATTCTAGTGGCACTTTGCGCATAATTCAATAACGTTTTGACCGCCGCTTACAAGTTACTAACTCTGAGACTCTCATTTCATAATCGCTTAACTCTGTTCATAAATTAAAACTATGTTTAATTAAAGGCTTGACATACCATTAATAAATAATAACAATGTAGAACTAATCAAGTACTTCAGTCTTTCTATTTTTGCAAAAATATGTTCTAATTCAATTTCGAGTTAAAAAATAATTCAATATCACGTTCAGTATTCAAAATCCTCTTTCAATACTATGTTTAATTCAATTTCGAATACAATAATCGATCTAAAATTTGCTAGAGACCGACTTAGTAATTTTAGGTTGATCTATGTAATATTGTTAGGTTTTGGCGTGCTTATTCCTTTTGCAGTGCATGTTAATCCCTATGGATCTTTGTAAAACGTGATTATGTTTCGCAAGAGAAAAAATTCTCTTTATAATACAAGATTTGTTTGCTTAATCATAACATGGTCACATAAAGTCAAATAATTTGGACAACCGGTTTAGGCACCCATAACATTGACATAATTCAAAGTGGTCACTTAGAATAAGTAGCTCACTAATTTTTCTTTATTAATAGTAACCCACTAATTTTAGTAATATTAGGTTAGTGCGCCTTCAGGGTCAAATCGATAGGCTATTTGTGTTCAATAATTATGAGTTATGGAACTACAATGAGACCTAGTAGAGGCCTTTACATGCGGGCAAATTGGGTCAAAGATCTAGTCTGTACCTTGTCTCCGAACCCACAATCTGTTTACTGGACCTATCTGTAGGGCCATTAGTTTGGCAACAATGTTTCAGGCGTCCATGATTAACCTGTATAGGCACAGTGGCGATCCCCTCAATTCGACAACACACCCCAACGCATTCACATGCGAATTCCATGGCTCAATTCCATGACACTGAAGCTGAGGTCAACCCCTTAAAGGGGGTTGAAGCCTTACAGTTTTTGGCGCCTTCACTAGAGATAATCACTGTTAGGTGAGTGGATAGACTTGAAAGTCTCGTAGTTCCATTTTCATAATTAATTGGATTGCACATGCGACCTATCGCATAGGGTCACATCTTAGGCTCCTTGGTCTCATTATGGGCATGTTCTATGCTCGAGACCTCCATAAGGGGGGATCTTACCTTGGTACACGTGGTTACTTGATCATGTGGCCAAGGTCAATAACATCCCGCCCATGCTGCGTGTGCACGTGTTATTGGATGCGTGTACAGAAGGAGTATCTCAGCCATACATCACCAATTTTATGGTGGTGAAATTGGACTCAGCTCTACTCTTAGGCATGGGACCCCCTCAGAACTAACCAAGCCGACCTATAGCTCACCTAGATCCAGACCTTAAGTAAATAAATTGGACTCTTGTTTCTATCAATGTGCTTGTGCTTGTGACCCTTCTTCTAGTTCAATTAGCTCAGACCCTTACCATAACCCATATTCAATTTCTAACTACCAAAGCTTAACCCCTTAATCCTTAATCAATGCTCACTAGGTTTAGTCTTATCTTTAGCCCACTAGCTTAAGACCTATATCCAAGATCACCTAGCCCAAGCTCATTAGGTCGAGACCCTTAGACCCAATTGAAAGCCTATATGTTAAGACCTCTAGTCCAAGACCATTCAATGTCCCTAATTCAATTCACGGTCTGGTTCGACTCGTAGGCCTAGTCCAAATCGTAAGTATAAGTGTTCCAAAACTAAATTAAGACTATCCTAGACCCATTCCATTTTAGGGCCAATCCTAATGACCTTTAAAACTGACTTAGATCCAATCTTCTATCCTTTCCAGATACATGTTAAAGACCTTTAAAACTTAACTAGGTCCATCCGTAGACCCATTCCGTTTCAATTCCTAGTTTAAGCATAGGTTGAGAACCTTAAAGCTGAATATGGTCTGACTTTACACCCTATGCTAGTCCATTTCAAGCTCAAACCTTAAGAGACCCAAAACCGATGTAGGTCCAATTAGACACTTTCAAATTCAAATTCAAATTCAAGTCCAAATTCAGTTCCAAGATCCAATTAGGTCCAAGAACCTTTAAACTGAACTAGGTTCGACTTTAGGATCAGTCCCTTTCAAATTCAATTCCAAACCTAGCACCTTAATATATAGTTAGGTCTAGGCATATGCACTTTCAAGTCCACTTTCAAGTTCAGTCCTTAAGTCTAGAACCTTAAAACTGAGTTGGGTTCTTTCTTAAGAGCTTTCAATTACTAGTCCAATCCCAAGTCCAATCTTTTGTTTCTAGGTCCTAAAGGTTTTATTTCTCGATTTCAGCAAGATAACAACGACTCGCGACTTGTATTTGGGGCCCAGAAGAGTAACAAGAAGCCAAACTCGGCGTGCTCCTGTTTACCAAGATGTTTCCATGGCAAACATCGAACAACAACTTAATGCTAATCTAGAAAAGCTCGAGGTTGTGAATTCTCGCCTTGATGCCCAAGAAAAGAGCATTGGGGAACTGAAAGAAAAGAATACCAAGGAAAAACCTCTCGAATCTGACGAGGAGGAAGAAGACAATGCTGAGACATCACTCCCTCCTCCGAAGACTGAGACGGAAAAAAGAGTGGAACAACTAGAAGAGTTGGTCAAGAAACTGTCCGAGAATTTAGTACAAAGGCCTCGTGTTACTGATTATGAGATTAAGGGTCAGCTTCCTAAGAAGTTTGTCATCACTAATTGGCTTAAGTTCAAGGGGACCGAAGACCCAGAAGACCACCTCCACACTTTCAATATCTCAATAGCTCTTAAAGGAATGGGTAAAGAGTTATTCGCTACAGTGTTCCCTATTACTCTGGACACCCATCCATCAAAGTGGTTCAAGACCCTGAATCAAACCAAGCTTAATGATTGGGAATATATCAAACAGGAGTTCCTAAAGCAGTACAGGTACAATTCCCAGCTCCCTGTCGGTCTCCGTGAACTAGAGGCTACCAAGCAAGGAGAAAAAGAAGGTTTCTCTACTTTCCTTACTAGATGGAGGGAGAAGGCTGCTCAAATGACCAACCGACCAAATGAGGAAGATCAAGTTCGGATGGTCATCAACAACCTTCAGCCCAAGTATCGAGAGCCACTCAAGTTTCAAGCCATTGATTCATTTACTAGGGTCTACAAGGTTGGGCTCCTAGTTAAGGAAGATGTTCAAGCCCAGAAGTCTAAGGGTAACGGCGGGGGCTTTAACAAGAAAGGCGGTTCCTCTTCTTCTAGCACCGATTAAACCAGCCACATTACCAATATCTCTAATAACAACTCTTCTAACCATCCCAGCTCTTTCAGCAACAAGCCCCGAAGGCCACAGAGGACATTTTTTCCAATTAGCATGACTTATGAGCAGGCCTTTCACAGGTTAACTGCAAAAGGTGCACTTGTTCCTATTGGACCCACTCTAGATCCTTTAGATGATAAGAAATCTAAGAGTTAGAATGCCAATGCCTATTGCAGATTCCACCAAGGAAGGGGCCACACCACTGAAAATTGTTTCGTTTTGAAGCATAAGATTCAAGATATAGTCGAAGATGGTCGCCTCCCAGTTCCTCCAGCAGCGAAGGATAAGATCAACATCCACAGCAACCCACTTGCTAAACCATGAGTCACCCCAAGACGTGGGTCATCGATCTACGTGGCCTTCTCTAGATTGAGTCATAGAGTCCTAGTCCTAGCTATATGTCCATTTCAATTCATGTCCCTTGAGAGTCTATGTAGTCTCTTCCTATACATTAAGCCATGTACTTTCAAATTTTCATTCATCAATAAAGTGACTCATTTGTTTTTGGAAATATTAATTTCTAATTCTATGCACATCTCAACACTCATTGGCCTCAATTGGTTTAATCTAATTAACTTAATACTGATTGAATTGATGAAATTGAACAATGCTCAAAAGGCCTTTCTTCATTAACACCACAAAATATCATCCCTTTCCCTTCACCTGCATAACATTCAATCTCTTGCAACCCCTTGCAACTTAAACACATTGGCCTCCTTCTTTCTTCATCCATAACTACCTAACTCATGGAAATTCAAATGGTGTGTAGGAAAAGACATATGCAAAAACAACTAAGAAAAAATCAAGGAGCAAATGCAAATTCAAAATCCAATGCACAAAAAAAAACAAAAATTCAAAAATGCAAATTCAAGGTTATAAGTGTAAGTTCAATTCAAAATTCAAGTTCAAATGCAAAAGTCAAAAGGCACACTGCACACCATGACGGTTACATTGGGAATTTTTTGAGCCTTTTCCCTCTTCTTCTTCACCCTCAACCTCAACAGCACATTACGATCCCTCAAAACCCTTTCTAAATGAGCACTGTTCAACCACACAAATCAAACCGTCAGAACTACGGTGGTCAGATTCCGTAAGGATACTTAGCAAGCCTCTTCTAAAGGTCCAACCGCATTAACATTAAATCGTTTCAGGCCTTTTGAGTGCTTTGACTTGCTAAGAATTTGATAATGGTTTTACCAGTCTAGAGCCCGACATAGACTCATGTTTGAACCAACATCATTAGCCAACCTAGCATCTAGCCACATCTTTGACCCTTGGCCACAAATTAGACCGTTTTTTTTTTGTATTTCTCGAACCATAGCCTATTCTTTTGCAACCTTCAAGGACTCATTGACTCAATCCCTAAGAAGTAAAGCCACCTAACCTTTAGGGTTAGTGCATCTCGTTCAGGGACTCATTCCTATAATCCACAAAAATGACCCATCGACTATAAGCCTTGTCTACTTTACGTTGTCTCTAGATTTTCCCCTTCAAAGGTCATCGATACTATCTACATTATCCTCGATTCTCACTCGTGGGCTTGCCGTCATCACTGTCTCCTCAAAACATCCCTTATTTTTCAATTGGGGGGGCTTCTTGTTGCATGTTCAAGTTTGTTGCTATCAAGTGGAAATCCTTAAAAATCCGCTTATGGGCCCTGTCTCTTTCCAATCAAAGTCACTATCCCATCGATGTCAAGTTCAAGTTCAAGTTCAAGCTCGAGTCACATGTCACGTCCAAGTTAAGCCATAGTCTTGTCAATTAGCAATTTATATGTCACCTTTCTCTAAGTCACTTTTCAATCAACACATTTCTAATAGGCCCACTTCAAATAACACTCTTCGATTAACACTTGGTACTAGGATTAGACTCTAGTATCTTCATTTTTGTGTCTTAAACCAGACTTAGACATGCCACTTTTCGATTTCGAACTAGACCGTATCGACCCTTTAAGAACTAGGGGCATAAAACTAGACCTATTTCACCCTTAAGGTGATCCTCAATCCTGAACTAGGACATCTCTCCTTCCAATTACAAGTTGACACATTCAATTTCAAGTTGCCCTTATCATTAAACTAGACTTATGCTGTGACCTTAATCCAGACTTGGGTCACCCTTACCTTACCTTTAGCATTAGACCAGAACAATGTACCTTTAGAACACCTTTTCAATTTCAAGGTCACGGGTCACAAGCTAAATTGCATACAAGTCTCTCTCCTGGCATTAAATCAAACTTATGCCATTATCATGATAGTCCTTAATCCTGAATTAGGGATATCATTTTCAAGTTACTATTTGCCACATGCTAGCTATTTTGTCACTAGCCATTTCAATTGTCACAATTGACTCTTGAAGACGCATTCGACATCAATTTTGCACCGATCTTGAGGGGTTAGCTCTTTAGCTAATTTCCATAGAGATTAGCGTACATAAGTCGCAACATGCGCACCTTTGACTGTCGTTTTAAAAGACTTTGTCTCTCCAGAATCGGTCAAAGGGGGGGCTAACTGTAGACACCTAATTCGGTGCTTCATTTAGTTCCCGAAAGTCTATGATGATTGTACCGTATTGCAATAGGCCCGTTTGAGAATTATGCTCAAGTGTCACCTTCCAAACATTCTTTTCTAAGCCTCATATCATTCCTCCATGCTAATTCAAGTCTCAACAGGAGCCATTGTTAGGCAAAAAAGTATTTTCTTTTATTTATTTTAATTATTTTCTATTTTTGGAATTTTCTTTTTAATTTTAGGATTTTTTAAAATAATTTATATTGGTGATCTTCATAATTTCCACTTTTCATTGCATTCTTCTCATTTTTCTGAGTTCACCAGTATTTTTAGATTATTTTTTCCGATTTTTCTATGATTTTCTATGAATTTTACAATATTTACAAAAATCAAAATACAAAAAAAATACATAGAAATAAGAAGATACCTCAAAAATACAAAATAAATACATGGAATGCCCTACAACCTTCTAGAATCGTATTTCTTGCAATGGAGGTTGTCTAGGTTCATTTGCAATCTACGTAAAATCAAATTTTTTTTGAGAAAACTCAGGAATAATTGATCATATATACGCTCTGAGAAGCGTATATATGCTCCCGCGAGCGTATATACACTGCATCAAGCGTATATACGCTCCTTTAAGCGTATATATGCTCGTTTTTGCTTCTTTGTGCCGATAAATAGGAGGCTTTGGACTCCGAATGAAGGTCAAAAAAATCACGGAAAAAGTCTCTCTTTGCTCTTCATAAACCTCGCTAAGCTCTTCTAAACACAATCAAACACATTCACAATTCATTCGATTCAATTCAATTCAAATTCAATTCTAGTGGCACTATGCGCATAATTCAATAACGTTTCGACCGCCGCTTACAAGGTACTAACTCTGAGACTCTCATTTCATAATCGCTTAACTCTATTCATAAATTAAAACTATGTTAAATTAAAGGCTTGACATACCATTAATCAATAACAACAATGTAGAACTAATCAATTACTTCAGTCTTTGTATTTTTGAAAAAATATGTTCTAATTCAATTTCGAGTTCAAGAATAATTCAATATCACGTTCAATATTAAAAATCCTCTTTCAATACTATATTTAATTCAATTTCGAATACAATAATCGATCTAAAATTTGCTAGAAACCGACTCAGTAATTTTAGGTTGATCTATGTAATATTGTTAGGTTTTGGCATGCCTATTCCTTTTGCAGTGCATGGTAATCCCTGTGGATCTTTGTATAACGTGATAATACAAGATTTGTATTATCACGTTATACAAAGATTTGTTTCGCAAGAGAAAAATTTCTCTTTATAATACAAGATTTGTTTGCTTAATCATAACATGGTCACATAAAGTTAGATAATTTGGACAACCGGTTTAGGCACCCATAACCATTGACATAATTCAAAGTGGTCACTTAGAATAAGTAGCTCACTAATTTTTCTTTATTAATAGTAACCTACTATTTTTAGTAATATTAGGTTAGTGCGCCTTCAGGGTCAAATCGATAGGCTATTTGTATTTAATAATTATGACTTATGGAACTACAATGAGACCGAGTAGAGGCCGCTACATGAGGGCAGATTGGGTCAAAGATCTAGTCTGTACCATGTCCCCGAACCCACGATCTGGTTACTGGTCCTATCTATGGGGCCATTAGTTTGGCACCAATGTTTCAGGCATCCGTGATAAGGTTGTATAGGCACGGTGGCGATCCCGTCAATTCGACATGCGGATTCCATGGCTCAATTCCATGACACTAAAGCTGAGGTCAACCCCTTAAAGGGGGCGAAGCCTTACACCTTTTATCACAATTAACACAAAAAAAACAAAGGTTAGTGTATCAAAGCTTTGCTTCCAATTGAATCGCTTATCAAAATAAAAGACTATTAGCATTGTCATTTATGATCAAAATAATTGCGGTAAAGCAAAAACGAATGAAAACGAATGAATTTACATGATTGAAATTCAAAAGCAAAAGTATTATATTAATCAAAATTAATAATCATAAGAAAAGAGAAAGTTTGATTGAATAACCTTGGAATTTGTACCTAGATTCGCAAAGAAACGATTCCGAAAGTTGCGAAAGATTCGACAAGCTTAGATGACGTGAGGGATTTGTGTTTTTGTAAGTGATTTGTGTGAGAAAGAGGTTTTTGAGAGTTTTTACTTGCCTTGTGTACGAGAGAATTTGTTGATCTTTGACAAGCACCGAGAGCATGTATTTATAGGTGTATTTTGGAAAAGATAGATAAAAGAATTTAAAAAATAAAAAAAAGAAGTAACGGATATAACCGTATATAGGGTTAGAGGAACCGTATATACAGTTCCCTCAACCATATATATGGTTGTGTGATATGGCTTGCCACGTCACACAGTGTCTATTCGATTTTTTGTTTTTGTTCGGGTACTTTATTTGTATTTTCTGAATCTAATCTACGATCCGGGCATTATCCTTTATCCAATTTTGGCTTGTTGCTTGGAGCTCAAGGTTAATCTTTTAGAACATTCCAGAATTTTCCCGAAATATCTTGATTTATCTACGAATTTCTGAAGTCATTTATTTTTTGAAAATCATTTTATAAAACTAGTAAAAATAATAGAAAATCAATGACAAATAAAAAAAATCTAAAAACACTGGCGAACTTAGAAAAATGGGAACAAAATGAAAAGTGGAGATTAGAAAAATAACTTACGGAAAACATTCTAAAAAATCCTGAAAATAAAAGAAAATGCCTAAAAATAGAAAATAATTAAAAAAAATAAAAAAAATATTTTCTGCCTATTATTCGGCCCTCGGTGTATGATTTCAAACTCAACATTACCTCAACTTGTGCAAATGGGTTGTGATTTATGGATTTTTTTGCGACTTTCGAAATCAAACCTACTTTGAGATGTCGTACTATTCCTCATTGGCTATTCAATTTGGGGAGACACTTTTGAATGTCTACAAAAGCCCCCACTAAGTCTGGAGAGAAGCTTGTTCTCGTAAGACGAAAGTCAAAGTATTTAATTCGGGACAGAGGATAGCTCAAGACCTTCTACGATCTCCAATTATCCTTTTTTCCGGTACCTGTAAAACAATGGTTTGTTTTAGTTGCTATTGCGTCCCATGCGGTTGTATTCCCTAGAAAGCACCTGAATCCTTGGGTAATCTTTCTGCTGACGGTTGACCTTAGCTGTTCAGGAGAAGAGATGTTGTAGATGTATGAATCTCCTTCGGTAAGCATAAACCTCTAGAGGTTTCCTTTCAATAAGCATAAACTTCGAGGATATGATTATTATTGTGCGTGAATATCCTTCGGTAAGCATAAACCTTCAAATATCTCCCTTCGGCAAGCATAAGCCTCGGGGATATGATTGATGTGTGTCAATTTCCTTCAGTAAACATAAACCTCTGAATATCTCCCTCCGACAAGCATAAGTCTTGGGGAGCCAATGATGTTTGTGAATCACCTTCGGTATGCATAAACCTCTGGATGTCTCCCTTTGGAAAGCATAAGCCTCGCGGTGCAAGTGATGTCTGGGAATCTCCATTAGTAAGCATAAACCTTCGGATGTCTCCCTTCAACAAGCATAAGCCTAGGGGTGCCAAAGATGTTTATGAATCTCCTTCGGTAAGCATAAACCTCCGGATGTTTCCCTTAGGCAAGCATAAGCCTAGGGGCACCAATGATGTTTGTTAATCTCCTTCGGTAAGCATAAAACTCCAGACATCTTCCTTGAGCAAACACAATCCTCGGGAGTGCAATTGATGTATATGACTCTCCTTCAGTATAGCATAAACTTCTGGAGATTTCCCTTCAGCAAGCATGAGCTTCGGGGAAGAAATGATGTATGTGAATCTCTTTTGGTAAGCATAAACCTCTAGAGAGCTCCCTTCAGTAAGCATAAATTTTGGGGAAGATAAGTGTATCTATCTAGATAGGCGATGAACCCCTCTTTTTCTCCTTTCATAAGGATCTTAAGCGCTCGGAATGAAGTTTGGGTCTGGATGTTACCCTTAAATCGCGTCATAAATGCACACACGATGGTTTCGCAAGCAACTATTTCTTTCTCAGGAAATGAGAACAACCATTTCGGGCATATAGGTTTCAAAGAGAGGGGAATGATCATTGGAAAAAGGGTAGGGTTGATTCCTTTGAGTGACATGGTGGTCTTAAATTCCTTGAGATGGAATCAGGGGTCAACGGTTGGCTTGAACTTGGGTATGTCTTTGGCTGAAAATGTCTTGAGTAGTTTGGAAGAAAGGCTTGGATCAAGTGTAGGTGGGTCTTCATGGATTTCATGATCATCTTTTCAACGAGCTTAGCCATGGTAGAGCTCAAGGTTCGTTCCATGTCATTGTTTTTAGTTTGAAGTGCTTGCATGGAGCCGATTAGCTCTTAAACTAGGTCAGAAAGTTTTTGGTTCTGTTCTTTGATAGATTCCATTTTGAGGTTATAGGCCTGGCGGTGTTAAAAGTTGGAGAAGGTTGGGTTTGGAATGATGGATTGGAATTGGAAGGCTAGATTGGTGTTGGGGGATGGATTAGACTTGGAAGGATGTATTGGGCTTGGAAGGATGAATTGGGCTTGAGGCTTAGACGAACAGTTCTTAAGGCTGAGCAAGGGCTATGTTGACAACTTCACCTGTTTTTAGAAAGTATTAGAGCCTTAGGGAAATTCCTTGGTCCTTAGAAAATGTAGATGCAAATGCATGTCCTAATTTCATGGCCATCCTTTCTAAAATGCATGTATGATGAATGCAAGGTGTCCTTCCCTTTTTTAAAAAAAAAATGCAAACTGTTTTTGTTTTTGTTTTTTTCATTTTTTTCTTGAAAAGGGCACTGATTGACATGAGAATGTTTGATATGCACGTGTGATTAGGACTAAAAGATGACCATGGACTATATGAAAGTAATTGTGAATGTGGGTCAAGAATGAAGACTAGGACATACATATACACCATGACTACAAGTTGACTATGGTCTATTTGGTTAAGTCGAAAAGGTACTACACTTAAAAGTAGAGCTTGGTCTAGATTTTACCACTAATGTTCGCAATGTATGGCCAAGTTACCTCTTATGTACACGCATCGAGTAACACATACAGACGCGACATGGGCGGGATAGGACTTGCCTTAGCCATATGATCAATTAACCACATGCACCAAGGTAGTTTCCCTCCTTAAGGCTATCTCAAGTATAGAAAATACCCATATGAGCCCAAGAACCCTAAAGCGTAACCTTATTCTAAGGGCCACATGCAATATACACAATTCAATGAAGAAGATCGATGGAATTACGAGACTTTAAAGTCTGCCCACTTCACATAACGGTGATTATCCCCAGTGAAGTCGCCATTTTGTAGGCATATGCCCTTATTAGGCCTTGTCCTATGTCAATTTCATTCGTGGTCTTGAGCCACGGATCTGGCACATGTGTGCGTTGGGGTAGTGTTGTCAAGTGGAGAATCGCCACCGTGCTTATGCAGATTTATCACGGACGCCCGAAACATTGGTGCCAATTTAATGGCCCCAATATCTGAACCCTCAACTAAGTCATGGGTTTGGGGTCATGGTACAAAAGTAATCTTTGACCTAATCCTCACGCATGTAGCGGCCTCTACTCGGTCTAATTGTAATTCCATATGATCAAATCCATTGAATAAACAACAACTTAGCAATTTGATTCTTAGGAAGCACTCCAGCCTTAAAAATCTATTAAAAGAATGAGCTTCTATCATGCACATATAACTACCTAGCCTAATAGTTGTGACCACTTCTTCAAATTAACCAAATGAATAAGCTGCTTAAAAATCATTTGTCCATGATTAGTCTGAATTAAATGTGGTGATTCAACAATTTCTAGTCTAGTTTAAGCAATAAAAAAATGTCATGCATAAACAATGCCAAAATATATATGAGATGATGATTAATATGCGATAATAGAAATTCAAATAAACAAATCAAACTCACCTTGTATCACTATTAACACAAAAGAAAACAAAGGTTAGTGTATCAAAGCTTTGCTTCCACTTGAATCACTTATCACAACAAAAGAAATTATTAGCAAAAATTATGATCAAAATAATTGCGATAAACCAAAACCGATTGAAAACGAATTAATTTACGTTATAGAAATTCAAAAGCAAGAGTATTATATTAATAAAAAATAATAATAGGAGGAAAAGAGAAAGTTTTATTTAATAGCTTCAAAATTTGTACCTAGATTCGCAAATAAACAACTCCGAAAGTTGTGACGAATTCGAGAACCTTGGATGATGTGAGTGATTTGTGTTTTTGTGAGTGATTTGTGTGAGTGAGAGGTTTTTAAGAGTTTTGAATTGCCTTGTGTACGAGAGAATTCGTTGATCTTCGACTAAGCACCGAGAGCATTTATTTATCGGCGTTTTTTGGAAAAGATAAATATTTTTTTTAAAAAAAAAAGAAGAACTGGATATAACCGTATATACGGTTAGAGGAACCATATACACGGTCATTAGGACCGTATTTCACGGTTCCCTCCTCCTTATATACGATTGTGTCACGTGCCTTGCCACGTCACATAGGTGTCTCTGATTTTTTGTTTTTGTTCAGGTATTTTTATCCATATTTGTTGAATCTAATCTACAATCCGAGAATTATCCTTATCCAATTTTGGCTTGCTTGGAGCTTAAGGTTAATCTTCTAGAACATTCCGGATTTTTACTGAATTATCTCAATTTATCTACGGATTTCCGAATTCATTAATTTTCGAAAATCATTTTATAAAACTTGTAAAAATCATACAAAATCAAAGAAAAATCTGAAAAATAATATAAAAATACTTGCGAACTCAGAAATATGAGAAGAACAATATTAAAAGTGGAAATTAGAGAAATAACTTACGGAAAATGTTCAAAAAAATCCTAAAAAAAGAAAATAAATAAAAATAAATTCTTTCTGCCTATTATTCGGCCTTCTGTGTATGATTTCACACTCAACATTAACTCAACTTGTGCAATTGGGTTGTGATTTATTGATTTTGTCGCAACTTTCGAAATCAAATCTATTTCGAGATGTTTTAATTTTCCTCATTGGCTATTCAATTTGGGGAGACACTTTTGGGTGTCTACATTTACCATGAGCTAGAGCCGTAGTGGATGCCCAAGGCGGGTAAGAGCTAGCAAAGGAGGATTTGTGCGGTATTCCTTGATTTTTTTAAAAATCTTGCTGGCAACTATCGTCCCATTATTTGAGTGCGCCTTTCCTTAACTTCTTGATGATGGGTTCATGAAGCATTATGAGTTTCGGTATGAACCTACCAATGTACTGAAGTCGACCCAAGAACCCTCAAATTTCCTTCGCATTTTGCGGTGGCCTAAGTACCATTATGGCTTTGATCTTGGTTGGATCGACCTCGATGCCTCGATAGCTTAGGATGTAGCTTAAGAGCTTGCCCGAGATGACTCCGAATGCAAATTTTTGTCGATTTAGGCTCATATTTGAAGAACTTCCTTAGTGCAAGGGCATGTCCTTCTCGGTCTTTTGATTAGATCATCATATCGTCGATGTAAACCTCTACTTCTTTATGTATCATATCTTGAAGCAGAGTAGTGGAAGCTCGTTGATTTGTGGCGCCTGCATTTTTGAGACCAAAAGGAATTATTATGTAGCAATATAGCCCCAACGTAGTGGTGAAGATTGTCTTTTCCATGTCTTCTTCGGCATTTTTGATTTGATTATACCCCGCATATCCATCTGTGAATGAGAGCAAGCATGATCTATAAGAACGTTTATGTGCGGTAGAGGGAAGTCATCTTTCGGACTTGCTTTGTTTAAGTCACAAAAATTCACGCACATTCGAACCCGTCCATCTTCCTTAGGTACTAGAACCACATTTGGTATCCATGGAGGGTAATTGACGACCTTGATAAAGTTGGCATCATGTTGTTTAATGACCTTTTGCCGAATGTTAAATACGACATCCGTTTTCATGCGACAGAGCTTTTATTTTACTAGTTTAGCCCCCTCTATGAGCAGAACTCTGTACTATGTGATGTCTGGATCAATCGTTGACAAGTCTTCGTAGGACCAAGCATAAACATCCCGAAATTCCATTAGTGTTGCAATTTTTTTCTTCCCTTTCTAGCGGACTCAATGTGAGACCAATCTATATCTCCCGCGGCGTGTTGTTGTCTGAGATGTCTACCTTTTTTGTTTGCTCAATCACGGGAGATTTCTTTTCATGCTCTTGCATTGCCTTTATTAACTCATTATTTTTTTATTTGTTTACGAGTTATGAATTAAAGCAATCATAAGAGTGAAAAGAGGACTCAGAAAGAAGGAGCATGTTATCAAACTCTTGAGAGAGTACAAATAAGTTAGTCTCCAAAGAGACCTGATTGATAAGGGAAAGGGGGATAATAGGATTCTTGACAAACTCAGGAGGACACTCCCTAGGACTAGCTATCATAGCTTCTACGACCCTAGACTCAGAGTCCGTCTCAGATTCAGAATCCTTGAACATTGGTCCTTCCCCCATGGTGTACTTGACAACCTTCACGGCTTGCTATTTCGGAGCTGCTTTTTCTTAGTGAGAATAGTGTATACTAGGGGTGAATATGGCGGTATTGAATGAATACTTGCTCCTTCTTCTTCTGAGAGGATGACATGATGGCCCTCCTTAATTAAGTCATGTATTATGTCTCTAAGATGGAAACGTTCTCCGGTCAAATGGTCGCTACTTCTGTGATACTTGCAATACCTATCGGTGTTCCACCACTTTGTCGAAGGGCTTAAGAAACCCTTTTGTAGTCAGGTGATCAAATATCTAAGTGTAGGTTGTTGCTCTATCCCTGCTTCTGCCTTTGGCGGCTCAACATCAATCCCCTTTACCATCTTCTCTAGTGACTGAATTCTAGACTCGAGGACTTCAGATAGGTTGGTCATGAGGTCGTTAATCCTCTGGACCTGGTCATTCTGTTGTTCTATCTTCATGGCCATTCGTTTGAGCGTAGCCACCATTTCGTCCATGGTAGCAACAAGAAGGTCAGTCTCATTTCTTGCATGTGACATTTGTTCAGAAATTGTCTTATCTTCCAGGAAAGCATAGTGTTTGAACACGTAGGGCCTTAGTTCTCTAGGGAATTTAAGAGCATCGTTGCCTACTCTTTCAAGTTGATCAAACTTGAAGATTAACATGCCAGTGTTTCATTCAAATCAGCGAAGGCTAAGTCCATTACAACGTCTTCGCTAGCCATTAGTGCAATGGTGTTGGATGCTTGAGTGCTGCTTTAAAACCGTGGAACGAACAATATGCTTACAATCTGAAACCGTTAGTGCGTTGGACCTAACTTGTTTGCACATGGACCAAAAGTTAAGTTCCATGTTGGTTTAACATGTAATGCAATGCATGTCTTAGGGGTGATTATTCCCTTGCCTTTCGGCTTTTATCGGAAAGAAGAAAGTGACTTAGAGGCACATCCACATGAAGATGATGCAGCTGAGATCACTAGAGGAATTGGTTCACTCATTCAAAATGAAAATGACATATGGGGAACCAGTACCAGACCATGTTCAACATTAGAAAGCACAAATGTAAACTTTGATACAAACAAATCCTTTAATTATAATGCCACTCACCCCACTGATCTTATCATTAGTGAAATTAACAAAGGGGTGCAAGCTAGGAATTCTACTTTACAAGACTTTTGTTCATTCTATTTCTTTCTTTCAAATGTTGAACAAACTGACTATAAAGTGGCCTTAATAGATCCAGATTGGGTTCTAGCTATACAAGATGAACTCAATCAGTATCAGAGAAATCAAGTTTGGCATCTTGAACCCAGGAAGAAAAATATGTCTGTTATTGGAACCAAATGGTCATATAGAAATAAATTGGATGATTCAGGTATCATAGTTAGAAATAAAGCTAGGCTAGTGGTTCAAGGTTTTAATCAACAGGAAGGAATTGATTATGATGAAACCTTTGCTCAAGTAGCTAGGCTTGAAGCAATTAGGATTTTAATTGCATTTATAGCCCACATGAATTTCATACTCTTTCAAATGGATGTTAAGACAACCTTTCTAAATGGCTATTTGATAGAAGATGTCTATGTAGAACGATCCGCAGGATTTGAGGATAGTGACTTGCCAAACCATGTGTTTAAACACGATAAAGCTCTTTATCATTTCAAACAAGCTCCTTTAGCATGGTACGAGAGACTTTCCGGTTTTCTTCTAGAAAATGGTTATTCGAGAGGCTTGGTTGACAAGACACTATTCTTAAAAGACAAGGGAACTGATATGTTAGTGGTCCAGATATATGTTGATGATATTTTGTTCGGAGCTACTAATCCTGATTTGTGTGATGAGTTTGCATATTTGATGAAAAGCGAATTTGAGATGAGTATGATGGGAGAACTTGGGTTCTTCCTAGGGCTTCAAATCAAGCAAACCAAAGATGGAATCATGATCCATCAGCAGAAATATCTCAAGGAGCTGCTGAAGAGATATGGTAMGCAAGGCAGCAAATCCTATGAAACACCTAATCCAAATTCTAAAAAATTAAGCCTTGATGAGAAGGGAAAGGATGTTGAGGGTAAGTTGTACAGAGGTATGATTAGCTCATTATTGTACTATACAACAAGTAGGCCAGATATAGTGTTTTCAGTAGGGTTGGGTGCTAGATTTAAAAGCAACCCTAAGGAATCTCACTTAAAGGCTCTTAAGAGGATTCTGAGGTATCTAAATGGTACTGATGATCTATGTCTATGGTATCCAAAAGGAAGCAGTATGAACATAATTGGATACACAGATGCTGACTTTGCTGGTTTTATTGGGGACAGGAAGAGCACTTCTGGAATGGCCCATTTCTTAGGTTCTTGCCTCATCTCATGGGGATCTAAGAAACACAATTCTATGGCTTTATCTACATCCGAATCTGAGTACATTGCAGCTGCTTTGTGTTGTGCTCAGCTCTTGTGGATAAAGTCACAACTAAAGGATTTTAGGGTCTGTTTCGGAAGTGTTCCCATTTTATGTGATAACACAAGTGCTATTAATATGTCGAAAAACTCCGTCCAACACTCTAAAACCAAGAATATTGAGATTAGACATCATTTTCGAAGGCACAATGTTGAGAAATATAATGTTGAGTTGGAGTTTTGCAGGTTAAAAGATCAACTAGCTGACATATTTACAAAACCTTTGAGTAGAGAAGTGTTCATCAAGCTTCGTACCTTGTTGGGTATGATTAAAATGATGTCTTCCTTGTATATATTTTTTTTTCTTTCTGCTTTTTAGGGCTCACAAAGTTCTTATGCTATGCTAAACTTAACAATCAAGTACTCAAGGTACATTGGCATAAGTCTTGAAAAAGGGTATGTTTGCACAGACTAGTGGTAGACCACTTGGGAACCCGTTTCTTGAGGCYGTTTATTTCTGAATATTTTATTCTAATCTCAGCTGATTTCAAATTTTAAAATTAATTACTATAGATACCTACATTTAACCCTAGCCCAAGACGG
>SNQN01006231.1:16589-39870 GCA_008642245.1 Bassia scoparia | reverse complement strand
TCCGTGATGAAACATACCGCGTCTCGCGATTGTTTTGACTCAGAAAAGATGCTTTGAACTCACAAAAGTTGGAAATACGTGAGGTCGTACTCGAATTATTGGGCAAAAGGTCAAAATCAAGGCAAAAATATTTTCTTCGGTTTTCTCGATAATCTCAAAGGTTTCAAACAAGTTACGCTGGCGATTGTCATTGATTTTCTATGATTTTCTATGATTTTCTATGAATTTTGCAATGTTTAAATACGCGAATACGCAGAAAATACATGAATAAATAGAAAAATACGCGGAATGTTCTAGAAACGTACTTTCTGCGAAGGAGGCGTCTAGAATAATCCGCAATCTCAGAAAATCGAGACATATGGCAAAGATTTATTCCGAATTGAATATTTCTGATTTTTGGAAAATTATATACGTAGAAATGGAGCGTATATACGCAGAAATGGAGCGTATATACGCTGATCAGGAGCGTAATACGCACCATTTGCAGCGTATATACGCGCAGCATCAGACCATACGAGGCTTTCCAAAATTTTGAGCAAAGTTGCAGCGTATATACGCTACATATGAGCGTATATACGCAGGAAGGCAGCGTATATACGCTCATATGTAGCGTATATATGCAGGGTTCTACTTCCTCGTTTTGCCTCGTGCCTAAATACCCCCTTGCCTTGCTCAGTCCGATGACACAGACACAACCCGAGATACGTTCTCTCTCTCTCCTCTCTCTCTCTCTCTCTCTCTCTAAAACACTCTAAACACATTCGTTTTCAATTCAAAGCATCGATTCTCTTTCGAATCAACAAGCGAAAATAAGGGTATAAATCTGAGATTACTCACCAAAAACATCTCTTTTTCACTCTCTTCTTAATTCTTTTTTCACTTTTAATTGACTAATTCTTATTACGAGTTCAATTAAATCAACACAATGTAGAACTCACCTTTTAATTGATTCATGTAAATATGTAGGATTGTCACTCATGTTTTCAAATTCGTTTCCATTAAACACTTATTATTATCATTATATTGTCACAATTCATTATTATACATATTGTTATTGTCATTACTAACGCGTTTGTTTGTCTCAATTAGCAATTCAATCGAAGGACAATTCCTTTAAGTTTTACTCTAAAAATTTGATTATCTGCAGTGACAAGGTGAGAAGGACACACGTGTATATTATCATGCTACTAACCTTGTTTCATGTCTGTATATATATATATTTTTCTATCACACTTGTATATTGTTTAAACAAGACCGGAATTTAATCGCTTGTCACATTAAAGTCAGATAATCATGGACGACCGGTTTCTAGGCACCTTATTTAATATTGACTAACAATCAAATGATCGCCTTGTCCATTATAGAAGTCCCGGTTTGTACATAATAGCAACTCACCTAATAATATTAGATTAGTGCGCTTTCAAGATCAATTCAATAGGCTCTTTGAATTCAATTGTTATGATTAATGAACTACAATGAGACCGAGTAGAGGCCGCTACATGCGGGCGAATTGGGTTACAGATCTGATTCGTACATGTCCCGAACCCACACTTTGGTTACTGGACCTATTTGGGGGGCCACTAGTTTGGCACCAATGTTTCGGGCGTCCGTGAATAACCTATATAGGCACGGTGGCGATCCCCTCAATTCGACAACACACCCTGTAGACACCTGAAAATGTGTCTCCCCAAATGAGTAATCCGTGATGAAACATACCGCGTCTCGCGTTTGTTTCGACTCAGAAAAGAATGCTTGAACTCACGAAAGTGAAAAAGTGAGGTCGTACTCGCGAACTATTGAGCAAAGGTCACTTACAAGGCAAACATATTTTCTTTCGGTTTCTCGATAAACTCAAAGTTTTCAAAGGGTTTTCAAACAAATTACAGCGGCGATTCTCGTGCTTTTTCTTACTCATTTGGGGAGACACATTTAGGTGTCTACAGCGTGACTCACGCAAGGAAATGCGTGACTCATGCATTGCTATTGCTTTAAATGCGTGAGTCACGCATTTGGATGTGTGAGTCACGCATTTGAATGCGTGAGTCACGCATCCTGAGTACGAATTGGCTCAGTGCAGGATGTTTGACTCACGCATTCATGGCCGTCYTTTTTCTCTATTTTGAGCGGTATCACACACATTCTAAACACTATAAACAAGTATTGTAATCTCTCTAAAACCTTAAAACTCTTAGTTTTAGCATACGTTTAAGATTGGAGATTTGCAATTGTATACAATTGGGGCTTGTTGTACATATTGGAATTCATCWTCAATACAATCATAGTGCGAAGGGTGGGTTTTTCTCCAAGTTCTTGGGTTTCCCACGATAATCTTATCTTATTTACTCATTTACTTCTTTCATATGCTTGGATCATCTTGTTTCTTGCTTGCTATCTTGGTTGTACTTGGTTTATAGTACTTGCATGTTGGTAGAACTTGAGTTGTGTGAGTTTATTGAAACTTGCTTGGCTTATCTTTGACACAACAATTGGTATCAGAGCCGAGGTGTCGTCTTTGGTGGTTTGTAGCTAGATTTGAGCTCATTTTGTAGTTTGTGATTGTTAGTTCTCAACTTTAGGGTTTTGGGTGTTTGAGGTTTAAATAATTGGTTTAATAGTTTTGAGACCTTGATTATAGACACTAAAACTTATAACATGGAAGATAGCAAGTTAAAAATAAGAAGTTTGATGGAAAAGACTTTGGATTTTTGAGAATGCAAATAGAGGACTATTTGTATCAAAAGGGTCTTCATCTAACTCTCGATGGTAAGAGGCATGATAGTATGACGAAGAAGGACTGGAGAGTGCTAGATAGACAACCACTAGGTGTTATTACATTGACTTTAAGCAAGAATGTTTCATATGGGGTCAAGCACATAACGACGACGGAGGAGGTCCTTCAAACATTGTCTAACATGTATGAGAAGCCCTCGGCCATTAATAAGGTGTTTTTAATGCGTCGTTTGTTTGAGGTCCGGATGAATGAGTATTGTCCACACTACACTAAAGATAAAAGCTTTAGTTAATTCTCTAGTGAAGTCACAAAAAGGATGTACTGGATTCGGGGCGTCACGGTGTCGGACTGGGTTCGATCCATCTGCCCGAGGGGTACTTCCACCTAGTGATGACTTTGGTTTTGCTAGAACAGAATTCTTGCCTTTGCATAGTGTGAGTCTTCCTGGGGTTATGTAGAGGAAGTTGCCACCGCACTCTTTCGGGGAGCTGTGGAACCCGGTTTAATCCTTACCTATAATTGCATAAATCAAAGTGAAGGACTCTATAGTCTCGTCGTGCATCAAAAGTCATGGATAAGGGACAAGGGTAAAGGCGAAGTAGTGCACAATTCCCCCCGCATCTAGCAGCCTCTACTGGGTCATTGTGAGTCCATTGTCAAAAAGACAACAACAAAAATATTTCCGTGTTAACCCTAAGCTTGCAATTACTATGAGGGTTGTTTAACAGAAATATATGAATATTGGACTAATTGTTGATGCGACATGTGTGTTTAATTCCATATTTCATGAGCCTAATTTTGGTTATCCATTATTATCTTATCAGGCGTGAGAACATGAAATTTAAGCCGGTCTTGTTAAGGCATGATAACTGTGATGAAAAGCATGCAAACACTCATACGAGAAAGAAAGTTTGCTTAGGATWGCTTTTGATTGTTTGTCGAATAATTGTTAATTACAATTGCATGCAAATTGACATACAAAGTCGAATTTCTAAACTGGCAAGCAAAAAGGGGTTAAAATTAAGACTTTGGCCTCAAAATTACCTTGCAACACGATGTTGTAAACTAACGAAAGACCTTTGGACCCCTAAGAAACCTTGTCGAACATGAATGAACCATTGACCGAACTTGTGTTTTATTGTGTTTGTAATGTGTTTGAGAGTGYGTAGAGAGAGAGCGAGAGAGAGAGAGAGAAGKGCAAGTGAAATGACACACCAAAAGTTGTAATCCTAAAAATGAGAGCAAGGCAAGGGTCACGTGAGGGGTGAAATGTTGGATGTAATCGCCTAACTAGGCGTAATTACGTCCAAAATTCCTTCCTTTTTTTAGGTGATTTGCTTGCCTAATTTGCGAGATGCGTATGAAATAAAATTGTATAAAATATWTGCGTTCATTTTATGTGATTTAGCGGAATAAAATAATATCTTTGTTATTTTGGGCAGCCTATGGGATAAAATCCCGATCTGAAACATTCCGTATGCTCTTGGGATACTTTATTTTGCTCGGTTGCGCGTTTTTGCTTAGCAAATTCATAGCTATTTGTCAACATGTTGAAAAATTATTTTAAAAATAATACAAATATTCCTCGTAAAATTTAGTATTTTTAAAATATTTGGAACTGCTTTGATAATCTAATTAATTATTTTAAAATTAATGAAATTGTTGAAAATTCCAAAGCATGTCAAACATGCTTAGAAAAATTCAAAACAAATCTAGAAAATTTCCTAAAAATAACTTAAAATTATGTAGAAATGATGACTAATTTTTAAGTGTGTTTAGTGTAGTATAATGTGCTCGGTGTAGTGAAAACTGTCATTTTTAGAGTTTCCAAAGGCCCTAGCTCTCTCAACTTGGCTTGTGTATTACAAGGTGTGTCTTATCATTGGTCGTCGTTAGCTAGGTACAAATGTAGGTATCTACAATACTCATTTCTTATACGGAGAATGGTATATTTAGAAAATGCCTTTGACCRAAGATAACGCTAATGGCACGGACTTCAACAACGTTAATGGTACTCTTAGGCCTGACATGACCCTTGAGGAAATGACAGTAAGGCTGGACAAGTTACGGAACAATCCCACCTTTGGAGATAATTGTGCAGAGAATTACTCACTCAGTAGGGATGATAAAGATGATGCTCAAGAAACTAAGGAAGAGGAATGCACTAAAATGTTCAAAAGTTATTTGAAGCTACGCAATGCCCAGATAAGCACAAGGTGAAATTTGCTATCTTTTATCTACAAGGACAAGCAAACCTTTGGTTGAAGAGTGCAAAGGCAATGCAAAGTGAGCCCGACTTCGGTAAAACTGAAGTAGGCTATAAGAAATCAATTTTACACACAATACCTATAACTGCATTTTGAATCAAGTTTGTACATGATAAGTGCCAAATTTGGTCACATTTAAGACTTATTTACTATCCTATTTTGGTCTTTTTGTGTATTGTGGACATCATTTTACTAGCTTTTCGGCTAGTTTTCCACTTTGTATAGTTTTATGGAACTTTTGTTTTTTTCGTAATTTTCTTAGGTTGTTAGCTTACTTTCTTCTCATTTCTCCTTTTAGATTCTTAAAAGCAAGTGTTGTGTGAAATTGCAAGTTTCCATGAATTGGTTTTACAAGGATTGTGCTTRAAGTATTACCCTAACCACTTCTTCAAGCCATATCTTTCGCCAAGTTTTGATTTTGTAGGTGAGACTTATCCCATTGGAAATTATACTTCAAGATCTTTWTAACGGTATATTACAAGCTGCAATCCGAGTTTTGAGGAAAAAGTTATGACTGGTCAAAGTTGGAGTTCAAGAAGTGTTGACCAAAGACCAAGAGCCTAGTAGTTGGGACGTCCCCCCCCCCCAACTTGGGGCGGACATGCCATGAACCCCCCCCAACTTCTTTTCCTCTTTTTTCAGATTTTCCGAGATGACGGGACAAATTTCTTTTTTTTATATTTTTTTAGTAATATAATTTATGTTTCTTTTTCTTTCTATGTTTTTTCTTTTTTTTTTCATCTTCATTTCTTAGTTTAGAGGAGAGAGAAAACTCCATTAGATGATGCTTTAAGATTTTGTTTTGCTTGTAACTTCTTCATTCCTTGTACATTTTTGAGGAATCTTATATGCAAATCAATCGCCTCGACGCGTAAACTATGATTCAAACTTTTAATTTTAGTTTTGAGCTTGTTTTGAGTAGTTTTTGTAGCACTTAGACTTACGAATTTTATGGGTTTTTCTTGCTTTGTTTGTTTCTTGCTTCAATTTGCTTTAGATTGTATTCTTTCATGTTTCCAACCACTTTTGTGGTAGATTTTGAGTAGATTAGAGTAGTTTAATTGCAATTCTAGAATCCCTAATTTTGAGTTTTGCAATTTCAATTTCATGGCTTTTACTTTGTTTTCTTATTCAAAAGTTGTAGTTTTCATGTACTTTGCAATGTTTAATGAGTAGTTTACTTGCTTGGGTAGCTAGGAACCTAATCTAATACAATCAATGTCAAGATGATATTTACATGCTCAACCTATGATGTATTTCCCCATTTGTGTGATTTCCTAAGCTTTCTTATGCAATTTCACCAAGGGGTTGGGAGGTTGTTTTGATTAGTTAGTGAAGGAGTGTTCATCCAAAGTTCACCAAGGGATTGGATAGTTGGTTTGAATAGCTAATATCATATATTTTGACATGAACTAGTGAGGGTGAGGAAGGGATTCCAATTCAAGCTAGTTTGTGGATGATTAAATGATTTGGGAAATGATTTCAATTAAATTTCAATTCTAGGTTAATTAGGGTTGCAATCATCCTTGTTTTGGGTTCAGCCATCCTTTTGATTGGCATTGGATGTGCTAGATCAGGGGATCTAGTGATCTTATGTGCTTGGTCTTTAATTTTCCAAATATTTAGTTCAACTTGCTAGTAGTTTTAGTTTAAAATCCCATTTCAAACCCTACTTTTCACCCCAAATCAAGTCTTAAGTCTCAAGTGTACAAACTTCCTTGTGGTTCGACCCTTTACTTGCCACTACACTTGTGTAGTGAATAGTTTAGGGATTACAAATACTATTTGCATGTGCCACTACTACAAAATTGGGATAAAACACCATTTTTAAAAGACCGGTGGTGTCTTAAAACCGGTCTCTTAAATTAAGAAACCAGATATTCACGAAAACCGGTCTCTTAGATCTGTCTAAAAGACTGGTTTTTAGTAACACATCTCTTAAATTRTGGTCCTTATACTTTGTGAGCCCACATGTACAACAAAGAAAACGGTTTTAAGGTAAAACCGGTCTCTTTGACTTATTTAATTTTTTTAAAGTAATCTTGAAGTCTCGTAAAAATAAAAAAAATAATAAAAAATACTACTGACATCTTTTTCTTTTTTTATGCAACATTATAACCTCTCTCACTGTCATTCTCATCCATTCACTCATTTCTCTCTTCTTTCTCCTCTCTCCTCTCTTACCCTTCCAATTAACTTATCTCCTCCCTCATCCTAATTCACTCYMATCCACACCTTATTTCTCCCTTCAACTAATTTTTTTTTATAACTTCCCTCCTTTCTCTAAGTTCTTCTAAATCTTTCTCCTTACTTGATTATCAATCAAATTCCATTTCCATTATGTTCGATCTACAATCTATGCTCGTTTTTAAGAGAAATTTCATTGGTAAGTCTACTTATGCATATTTATTTTGATTTTCTATTTATTTTAATAGATCTAGATTTTTGGTTGATTTTTTCGAGTTAAAGTTCGTTTTTTCGATTAATTTTTTGGTTTGTTAGTTTTTTCAAATTTCATTTTTTTTATATTTCAATTTTTCGACTGGGTTTTTTTTGTGTTTTTCGAAAGGGTTTTAGGTTTTTTTTAATGTATTTCTCGTTTTGTTTTTGGGGATTTTACGGTTTCAATGTTTTATAGATCTAGGGTTTTTTTTGTTTTTCATTTTTTCGTTTTTCTTATTTTGTTTTGGGTTTTTTTTTTCAAATTTTAGATTTCTGAATTTAATGTTTTTGATTTAAAAATTTATGGGTTCTTTTTTGTTTATTGTTACTTGAAGGAATTCGTTTCTTGGAGGAGAAGAGGAGCAGCGATGGCCAAGTGCGGCGGCAGCGCGGCAGGGAAGACGCTTGAGGAAGGGAATGCRGTGCCGACGCGGCGAGGCGGGGCGGGGCAGACGCGTGAAGAGGGTTCTGCACTTCAGAATTGTTTTTTCGTTTTTTATTTTCATTTTTTGCTCTGAACTACAAAGTAAAAATTTATTTGCTAAGTGTAAATTACATGTATTACATGTATGTATTTATTTATACAAGTTTTTTTTGGGATATATTTGTTGTGTATTTACAAAGTAAATGAATAGTTGTTTTTGAGGTGGGGACCGTGGCAAGAAAGGGTCTCCACCTCACGTGTTTTTTTTATTTTAAAAAATAACCAAAGASACCGATTATGTGTCAGATCCGGCGGTCTCTTTGGTATGCTTAAAAAACTTATTATTTTAAACATAAGAAAYCGATTTTTGATGAAATCCGGTCTCTTAACATATGAATTAAAGAGACYGGTTTTTATTTGCACCGGTCTCTTAGAAAGGTTTAAGAGACCGCAAAACTTAACCGGTCTCTTTACCTAAGAGCCCTCTCACCTAGAGACCGGTTGTTTAGCCATCTCTTTGGTGTTTTTAAACCGGTCTCTTAAGCTTTTTTTGTAGTAGTGTGCCTCTCTTTGGTTTAGTCTAACGGCCTAAGCGGGAGACCGTCAGTACATCTTAAGCAAAGGAAGATGCTTGTATTGGATTATGTTGTGAAGTTTAGCGAAGGTTCTCGATTTGCACTAGACAAGGTTGCCACTGTTAAGCAATAGATGAATTGCTTTGAAGGTGGTTTGAACTTTGACCTAGGCGAGTGCCTTTCTTATTATCTAAGCAACTCGTACTAAGAATTATATGATAGGGCTATTATACGRGCACCGGGGCATCATCAGGGCGAACTAGGTGTGATCCCTTTGCCTCGAAGGGTACGACCATCTGGTGATGACTTTGATTTTTTTAGAAATGAAAAATTGCTTTTACATTGTGTGAGTATGTTTGGAGTTATGTGTATTATACTCGACCGCGAGTARAGGAAGTCGCCATCGCACTATTTCGGGGAGTTGTTGAACCCGTTTTAAGCCTTGCCTATAATTTCATAAAGGAAGGCGAAGGACTCCATAGACTGGTCGTGCACCAAAGGTCATGGATTAAGGTATAAGGGTAAGGGAAAAGTAATGCACAACGCCCCCCCTGCATCCAGCGGCCTTTACTTGGTCATTACGAGTCCATTGTCAAAAAGACAACAACAAAGATATTTTCGTTTTAACCCTAAGTATGCAATTACTATGTGGGTCGTTTAGCTGAAATAGATGAAAATTGGATTAATTGTTATTGCGACATGTGTGTTTAAATCCATATTTCAAGAGCCTAATGTCGGTTGTCCATAGTTATCTTAGTACGTAGGAGAACATGAAATTTACCGGTCTTGATTAAGACATAAAAGTTGTGATTTGCAAGCATTCAACAAGAATTACATGTTTGCCTAATGTTGATTTTAATTCATGTGAAACAATTTCACATAAAACCAATTTAACATGCCAAATACATAGAAATTCAAATTTCTAACAACCATGCAAAAGGGTGATAAGAAATTGAGACATTGGGCTCAAACTAACCTTGCAACACGATGYTATTCATCGTGAACGATGCTTCGGACCAAAAAGAACCCTTGTAGCCTATAAAGAACCCAAAACAAACCTTAAAGAACCGTAATTCAATGTTGAAATTGTGTTTAATGTGTTTGAGACATGCAAAATAATTTTTGTGAATTTGAGAGAGTTTTAATTGTGTTTCTAGAGACTGTTTTGAAATAAAATGTCGTCGGACGTTCATTACAACTTTGAATTGAAAGAAATGAAAGTCGAGYCGTCTTATTTATATCCCACTATCACGTGAGAGCATGTGAGTTGGGCGTTCTTACACCCAAAATTGTGAAGATTTTATGTCCTTTTCTATTTGGTGTGTACTAAATAAAATCGAAATAAAATATTTCGTTGATTTTATTTGATCACGGCCAAATGAAATAATATCTTTGATGTTGTGGGCAGATTTTCGGGATAAAATCCTAACCCAAAATATTTCGTACACTTTCGGCATACTCAATTTTGCTCAGTTGCGCGTTTTTGCTTAGGAAATTTTCAGATATTTTTGCACATGTTCAAAAATTATGAAAAAAAATTAAAACATTACTTGTAAAATATTTTGCATTGTGTTAAAATTTCATGAATTTTGGAATAGGTTTGACAATTTAATATATCTTTTAATTGGATCTACTGAACGTTACAAGAGGGGGGGGGGGTGAATTGTATCTTAAAGAAACTTGACTCTTTTTGCGGAATTTTAAAACTGAAAGTAATAAAGGAACACGAGATGCAAGTTTTCACTAACACAGAAACTCTCCTTGACAACTTGTCAAGAGATAAAACTGTGACCTGATACCACACATGATTTCTTCTTAGATTAATTCGGATACCACACCTAGTACAATCTAAGACCTCTTCCAAGTTCCTTTCGAACTAGAAAGCCTCTAAAGCAACCCCTCTGTTGATTGAGCACTCACACTCTTGTAAGCTAAACTCTCTTACAAGCTAAGCCTCTCTGGATTATCACTCAACCCAAAGCCCTCTTTAAGTAACAACTCTACTTGAAGCAATTTCAACTCGAATCGTAAAACTAAAACTGCTCAGCAATATGTGTAGGAATGTCTCAAATTCTTCTATGCTCAAGTGTATGTTCAACTGATTTGGTCTGATGTATTTATAGAGCAATGTTAAGCGTAGAATGGAAGCAGTAAGTCCACTACACATCACTCCCTACGATGTAGGAAATCATGCACGTCCATTATTCACACGTCTTATTAATCAGTTAGAATATAACCGTTTATTTCTAAGATTTCTCAAATAATTTTTCCCTTGATGATCAAGCCTTAGGTTATAGCTTCTCACACGTTTTGTTTCCTTAATTTTCTCAAAATTAGTTAAACCATTTCAAAAATATATTTTTTTGCCGAAAAATACTTTTGTAAAATATAATAAGGTAAAATCCGATTTTCCATAAATAAATTCTAACAAGATAAAACTGGAAGGTTGTAAAAAGATTTTATTCGAAAATCATTTGCTTAGGATTTATTTATTACATAGAGATATCTTTTTAACACTTATCCTTAATTTATATCTTTTAATAAAATTCCTTTATTTAAACCAATTTTAATTCCTTGTTTTTATTGAGCCTTATTCCCACACAAATGCCGAACTTACAATAAGTCTAAAATATATATACCCTAAACTTATTATACCCTGATGCTTCTTATGTAAAATCACCAGTAAGTCTAGAATCTTAATTGATTCTCYAAGGGACTCGAGTTCCTTGCACTTGAGTTTCTTCCTTGAACTCATYAGTCTTCAWAATCACAGAAGCTCCCTTTCCACTCTTTGGATGATCCTTACTTCATTAAGACTTTCAAGACATCTTTCTTGTAAATCACATCTAACACACACATCATTTATAAACACATGAGTTTGCTTTTGTTTGATTATTCATTCATCAAAACTAGGGYTCAACAATATTCCCCCTTTTTGATGAATGACAAACAAGCAAACTCTTAAATCTTTTAAGCCAACGGATATGGACAGTGTGTTAGTTTCATAAAATAGCCAATGTAGCACAGACATATAAAGTTAAAAAACTTAGATTGATTTCTCTTAATTTAATAGAACTGATTACCTCAGCTACCTTATATATGCTTTGCAGTGGAACTTGCTCATCAATGTTTCCCTAGAGGTTTGCCAAGAGGTTTTCCTTTTCTTCCCCCTTTGGCATTCATCAAAAAAAACATAGACAAAATACATATTGCTCATAGCACAGCACCAAGAAAGATTGGTTGTACTTTTTCAACACATATAAATCATCAAGTTTGCAAGCAAGTTAGCACACGTATTTAACTAAGCAAATTATATATATATATATATATATATATATATATATATATATATATATATATATATATATATATATATATATATATAGAGATGTGTATAAGAGACAGTATATATATATATATATATATATATATAGGGTTAGGATCCAATGAGAAGATACCTTAAAATGAGAAGGGTGAGAAGTCATCTCAACACTTAATCTTATTAACATCCAATGGCTGAGATTTTTAGCTTAAATTAATCAATTGACATTAGAGAAACACGCAATCAGCTCATCGCAATTACACTTCAACTAAAATCACACATTCTCTTTCTTCTCTCTTCTGAAACAATTGTGCGATTAAAGATTGCGGATTATTCGATTGATTGATCGATTGATTGTTCGATTCAGCTAAAATCACATTGATCGATTGATTGAAATTGTGCAATTAAATATTGTGGATTGTTCGATTTAGGATGTCTAACACAATGATTGATAGATAATCTTCAAATTTAGAAATTGAACAAGGTTTGTAATCAATTGAACTTGTTATATTCGATGAATTCAATTGTTTCTATTTATAAATTATTATTATTATTATTATATGAATTATACGTTATTTTGATACATTATTTTTTAAATGAGATTTTTGTTTGATTTTTGTTGTAGTGTAAATCACGAATAAGAAATTTTAATTTAATGCCAATGTCGTAATAATATGGATGCTACTTTGTATTATCATGTCAATATGTAAATTACTGTATTAATCTTTCATTAATYGTGACAACTAATAACACAGTACACAGAGTATACAAACAGAGTATACTGATTTGTTGTTACATGTGCAATACATAGAATATTTGCACATTGACTTTAAAATATTTGCACGTTAATGGGGAAATATTTGCACATTGATGCTAAAATATATGCTTAATAATGTTAAATGCACATTCATCAAACATATATGCAGTGAGAAATATGTACATATTGACTTTGGAAAATATGCACATTTACGAGGGAAAATATGCACAATTACAGGGAAATATATGCACATTTACCAGAAATAATGCATAATTTTTTGTAGCAACTACTTATCCTAATTAGTGGTTTGTCATAGGTTGCATACAACAATTGGGGGAWACTTCACCAACAAAGTACATCAAAAGTCCTCGAACCAAAGTATGCTACACTCCAAAAGGAACTAGGGAATGGGTTCCTAAGTGTTCCAATAACAAAAAGCCTCAAGTAGGCATGGTCTTTGAAGACTTGGCTGCTAAAGCTGAAAAGTTATACAAAAATTGTTCAAAGGTATGTGGTTTTGATATACGCTCAGGAACTACAAACACATATAAGGGGCATGTTACATTGAAATACTATATGTGCAATAGAGAAGGTTTCTCGGATGCTACAAATATAAGTAATGGAAAGGTATCCAAAGTCGGAATAGAAGTACGGTGCGAGTTGGATGTCAAGCAAGAATAATTTTGGAACTAGATCGTAGCAATGGGACATATTTTGTTTACAAATTTCATGAGGGTCATGTTCACTGTATGGTTTCACCTTCATCTAGGCAATACCTTAAAAATTCAAGAATAATGTCCATGGTTCATACGAATTTTGTATCTAGAAATGCTTTACTGAACATAGGACCAGTAAAATCATTCCGATTATTTAAGGAGAATATAAGAAGCTATGATAATGTGGGAGCTAGTATGCAAGATTTCCGTAATATTCATAGAGATTTAAAGCAATATATTGAAAGAGATGATGGAAAGATGCTTATTGTAAACTTCATAGCCAAAAGAGATGTGTTTGATGGGTTTTACTTTGATTATGYACTTGATGAAGAATTTCACATATCACATTTGTTTTGGGCGGATCCAATATGTCATAAAAACTATGAATTATTTGGTGATATGATTTCTTTTGATTGTACATATGATACAAACAAATATTCAATGGTTTTGGCACCTTTCACGGGTGTAGACCATCATATGTCGTGTGTTACTTTTGGAGTGGGCTTACTAGTATAGGACGTGGGCCGCGCCCTCGCGTTTTATCGGAGGTGTTGCGTGGGCTTGAGCCACGGAGCCCGCACGTGAGTGCGTTGGGGTAGTGTTGTCGAGTAAGGGGAGTCGCCACTGTGCCTATAAAGGTTATTCACGGACGCCCGAAACGTTGGTGCCAAATTAATGCCCCACGTTCTGACCAGTAACCAGTTCGTGGGTTTGGACATGGTACGAATCAGATCTGTAACCCAATTCGCCCGCATGTACGGCCTCTACTCGGTCTCATTGCAATTCCATTCATCACGATTATTGAATGCACATAACTTACGTTTTTAGCACCTTAGAAGCGTACTAACCCTAAAGATTACTACGAAAGTGTGTTTCTATTATGCTCAAGAGACTACCTAACCTAGAAATTGTGACCACTTTGCATTAATCAAGTTAAAACGGTGCCTAAAAACCGGTTGTCCATAGTTAATCTGATTTTAAAGTGATTCGTGTTATTTCCGGTCTTATTTAAAGAATTATAAAAGATGATTGAGAATATATACAAGAATAGAGAATAGAAATATACAAGAATTTTTACCTTAGATCGCTCGCTAGAAAAGACAATAGAAATAAAAGTTAGAAACAAAAATAGTTCCTGCCATTAACAATTTATTCAAAGAAAACAAAGTAAAAAGTCAGTATTGATATAATAATGTGAGAAGAAATAAAATAAAATCACCCCAAAATATAATAAGATCAAATAAGATAAAATGAAATCATGTCAAATAAAATCAAAGAAGAAATTACCAAAAATAAAACAAAAGAAACCAGCCCTGACCAATCTGGCTTTAGACCAGAAAATAACCTGCAAGATTAATTTTTTAATTTTTTATTTATATTTTATATCAAACTATACATCATAAGCTTCAAAACGGATATTACCACGCACTCCTAGGTCAATTCCAATTGTCCTGTAAAATCGGCAAAGTTAGACATTAAAACTGGGAAATCGGACAATCAGTGCAGCGGAGTAAGACCAGACCATTCGAGGCCATAAAACGCCTGTTTAACATTTTTATAAAATTTTTTAAACATTTTCCTGGAAATTAGACTTGAAGGGCTTTTAAAACGAGTATCGCACGACTCGTAATTCATTCCGACCAATCCAGAAAAAATCGCTGGAATCTACAGCTATGAACAAAACCGAAGAAACGAAATGAATACAACAATCAAAACATAACAAAATACATCATTAGACAAGATGATTACTTAAATGAATCATGAAATTAAATAAATGTATGGTTATGAAGTGTTATAGTCTCCGAAATTGTATCGAATCGTCGGGTCGAAACGGAATCGTCAAAGGCTTCGATGGCTTGGTTTCGGGCTGTTTAAGGGCTGTTTTGAGGGGTTTTTGCTGCTGGTTTTGTCGTGACTTGCTGCACTTTTGGGGCTGAAATAGAGCAGCTATAATGGGTGATTAGAAGATGCTTATTTGCTGCGTTTAAGGGCTGAAACGGGCGGAAACGGAGATGTTTGAGGGCTTTTTGGCTGAGCGGTGCGGCTGAATTTTGCAGCAGTTTAGGGCTGTTTTGCTGTGTGATTTGAGGGATTTTATGGGTTTTGGTTAGGATGTTGTATGCTGCTGGTATGCAGAGGTTTTTATTAGGGAGGATTAGGGTACAAGAAGTAGGTTGAACATTGCATGAAATGGAAGTTTGTGGTGTGGGTTTGTGCGTCTAGGTTGATTTTGCAATGGGCTCTTGCGTGAAATGTTTTGCAAAGGGTTAGGGTTTGCATGGCTTGCATGGGATTTGGGTTTTAGTTTATGGGATTTTAGAAAATTATTTAGTAATGTTATTATTATTATTATTATTATATTATTATTATTATTATTATTACTATAATATTATTATTATTATTATTATATATTAATTATTATATTATTATTATTATTATTATTATTATTATCGTCATTTATTATTCTACTTATTCATTCGTCATTATTATTATTATTATTATTATTAATATATTTAGGCTTGGTTTTAAAGGTAATTGTTTATGGCTTAGTATCATGCGATATTGGGTTTAAGGGAATGGTTAACGTTTTATTTCAAGCAATCTCAGCCTTTTAAGAAATCCGGACCAATCGACGATCGATATAGTAAAATCATAGACCCTTATTTGGGGAGACATTTTAGGTGTCTACAAACTCGAGCAAGGGGAGATGCTCAATCGTTTGACTGGCTGTTTAGGGACTTTCTTAAGTGCAATAGGGGATTGCGAACCCAAATACATCCTTATTGACTAAGACCCTGCCATGAAGTTGCCATACAAAATGTTTTCAGTGGATAGATGAACATCGTTTGTGCATGTGCAAACATTAATGAAAAAGGTGCCGGAAAAAATCAGCGTTGAGCTCAAACAAGATGAGAATTTCCTTATGAAATTGAATGCTTGTGTATGGAATATGGACCAAGAACCTGAAGAATTTGAATCGGCATGGAACTCAATTATGAGTGAGTACAACTTACAAGAACATGATTGGTTCCAACACATGTTTTCTATTAGGAAGGATTGAATACCAAGCTACTTTAGAGACTTTACGTTAGGAGGCATGTTGAGGACCATATCAAGATCAGAAAGTGAAAATAGCTTCTTCAACAATTTTACCAATCCTCATCTAACACTTGTTTAATTTTATATGCGTTATGAGAGTGCAATGGATGCACAAAGACACAAACAAGACAAGTTGAACACAGAATCAAATTATTCTATTCCAAAACTTGCAACTCCTTTGGAATTAGAGAAACATGCATCTGAGTTGTATACGAGAACTATATTGAAAGGCATGCAGAGCTTATGCTTACCATGACAGTCGTAATTGTCCAAGCAAAAAAGAAAATCGAGTCAGGTATTTTTGAAACACCATTTTTATATTGTTAAGTATGTTACTATAATATAAATGTGCATTTATTTTAAGGTAAATGTGCATTTATTTTAAGGTAAATGTGCATTTATTTTAGGGTAAATGTGCTTATACTTTAAGTTAAATGTGTATATATTTCAATGATATGTCAACTTTATAATATATGATAATGTAGTGTGATATTATTGATTAATATTGTTGCTTCATAATGTAGATACTGATTGATGGGAGTTATTGGACTTGAAGTCGTTTGAGACGTGCTATGAATTTGATAAGTCTTTTATCAAGGGGAAATAATTGTCAATAGTAGCTTTGTTAGTTATTTAAAAAGCTGTGAAGAATTGGATATCAGTTTTAGAGTTTTTTTTAAAGCTTAATTGTGAATACTGCATACTATAATTACTTGGAGATGTTTACATTATCTATAACCATTTAGAATAATTATAATATATAACTTTCTTCATCTTGTAATTATTCTCCTTTTTTCGCTTTTGTATAAATTCCACTTCCACTAATTTCCAGTTTACAGTTTAAATTTGTGAAAATAATCAGTGACGGCTATTCTAACTCACCAAATGTGCCATATTGGGAGTCTATTATTACCTTCCGAAAAGTACTTCTCAGTGGCACCAATGTAAAAGTGCCATCTGCTATGGTAGTTATGGCAACAAATACACACCCAGGTCTTAGAATTCGACTTAGTTCAGCAACCTTAACAACAGAATTTTGAGAGTAAGTGAAGGTATTGAGCCTTTTCAACAAATACAATAGCATATTTATTAAAGCATAATATTATACAAGCACAAAAGAAAATAGRAGTATCCAAACTTACATTGCATATATCTTGTTCCAAAAGCTTATATCGACAATCCATGATATATATCTTATTCATACACATTTTCAATTTAAAGCATCCAAACTTACATTACTTTGCAGTCACTAAATTCCACTTTTCAGTATCTAGTAAGTAGGAGCTAATTTTTACAGGATAAACATGTACATCAAAACCAAAACAAAATGACAAGATTTGCACTCTAAAGCTAATACCCAAAGCTCTATTCTTGTTCAATTTTCTACGATTCCAATACTCATCAAGTGCTCTATTAACTTATCAAATGCTACTTTGCTTTCTTCAAAATAAAAGCTCTATTCTTGTTCAATTGATTAAGTAGAATGGAGCTACAATACTTAGCCCTCAAAGAGTGAATTGCTTTGTCATGCAAACAAAATAAAGAGTGACTACTGAGTTTGAGATTCAAAAAGAAAAAATAGAATCAAACAAATAAATATAACACACTTACATTTACTTGAAAAAAAATTTGGAAACCACAATCCCAATTACAGAATATTTAAATAAGTCAATGAAAGCAAAAGTGAAACAAAGTGCATATATACCTAGCTTGTAATATTGTAAATGTAAATAAATGTGCAAATAGTTCGTGGGAAATGTGCATATATTTTAAGGTAAATGTGCACAACAACAAAGGGTACCTTATATGCAATTATGCTTATGAGAATCAATCACAGATTACAAAATGACTCAAGGGTACCTTATATGCAACCAAGTGGTGTTATAATGTACACCAAACTGCCTGCAACACCACCAACTGCAGTGACGGTAGCACCAACACAGGAGGTGTTAGGAGGTGGAAAAGGGGTTGCCTCCATGGCAGTAGCAGCCATGCAGCAAGTAGAGGCTACACGCACTGTGCAGCAGCAAGGGGCAAGGGGAATGGCCACTAAACTAGCGCAGAATGCAGACTTATGATTTGTTACAAACAACAAGATATGTTCTTAATAGAACAACCATTATTATAATGAAAGCAAAAGTGAAATTAAACAAAGTGCATATATAGCTTGTAACATTGTACCTGTAAACCAAATGTGCATTTATTTCATGGTAAWTGCGCAAATATTTCAGGTCAATGTGCATAAATTTTAAGGTAAATGTGCATTCCAACTGCAATTGCTATACAACTTAAAAAACAAGCTTAAATCAATAGAAAAGACAATAGTACCCAACTCATAATATAACAGTGCCACATGTTATCGAAGTGCTAACTAAGGGGGTTATAAAAGGTGTTTAGTAATACTTTTTAGTAATATTGTACATAATAAGATAATTAATAAGACGAACTGAATTACTACTGTATTACAGTTTACTAGTGCTTCACATACATGCAATTAATTAGTTAATTAAGGAGGTGATTAGAAGCTAAGCAAYAGTAATAGAAATTTCTGAGGCAAGCAATCAGAACATGCTGTTGATGTGGCACTTTATAGTCTTGTATGTACTGAATAACATTATGGACCAATATATCATATTCACCTCAAAGCATCATAAATCAAAGTAATAATAAATCTATCATTAATTCATTCCCATATAATCAAACTATAAAACAAATTTGAGAGGTGAGAGAAAAAATGTTAGACGCACTCATGCTTATGCACAGTGACAACAGTACCAACCCTGGCTTTCAAGTCAAAACACTATTGTAAAGTGCCACCCAACTTTCGGATGAAAATACCTAAACAACTTCATTCAATGGAAAACTAATGCTTGATGTGTTCTCCAATTAAGGTATTTACATTTCACACGTTTTTCTTGTATTTAGTATATATATCAGTTGCATTTATACATGTAGCAATGATTTCAATCCCAAATTCCAAATTCTGACACTGCACTGCTTGTACATTACCATAACAATTGTTGCTCAATAAGGTTTTAATTACAATAATGCTCTGTGGATCATTATTCATTTCAAATGATGAATTTGAGCCAAATCTACTATTTGGATTGTTAAGAATTTCAAAATATGATTAGTTCACTTTTGTTTTCTCAACTACTGTTCTCATTCATAAATGCATGTTAGTTGTTTATTGCCAAATTTGCATCTAGCAACAATCGTGATTGATTTACTTCCAATTCATAATAAAGGACAAATCTCTTAACTAGGTGAGCTTGAAAATTGTAAACTCAAATCAAAATAAAATAACTAAAATATGAAATGAAGCAACTAGCACAAGACAAACAAACTATAAATCAACATCAAAAATCAAATGAAAGCAATTGCAATGAAACATAATAAATTCAATACAAGCCAAAACTAAAGAAGTAAAAACTGTAAATCAATCTAAGTAGAATAAAATTAGATGCAATGAAAATACATGAAAAACGAAATAATAAACAAATTGAATACAGTAGAACAATGACGAATTCAAACAAAAAATAAATGCAACTTAGGGTCACAAAAACAATCAAACAATCCAACAACCAAACATCAAGTGACGGAAATTAAGATTTAATCTAGAATAAACAAACAAACTACAATTATACTCAATTAGAGAAATTAGCAAAGAGAAATGGAGGAAATCGTAGAAGAGTGATAGCTTCAGTCAGTAGAGAAGGGAAGAGAGAGAAAAGTGATGAAATTTCAATAAAACGTATTGAATGAATGAAATACAAGACCCGCTATATAATTTATCAAGTAATATCAACCGTAGATGAAAGTAATGAATTCAAGGTGCAAAGCCCATAATAGTTCAACATAAAAATGCATAGGCACCTTGTGCAAAAACCAATAGTCAACAGAATTCAAAAGATTTATATAGACCCAATAGATAAATTTTGATAATAATAATTAGATAGGAGCAGGATAGTTGAATAATATAGTGGGATAGGGGGAAGGAACACGGCTTCATGCAGGACCAACTCCAAGTTCAGCAAGTATCTCGAACAACTTGGCCATAATCTGCTTCTGCCCTTTGTCCAATTGCACAGATGATGAAGTGAGTCCACTGACAATGTTCTTCACGTTCACTGCCTGATGTCCCAGCATAACTTCTGTTGTAGAAAAGYGAGCCAAGATATGATCCATCTTGCCATGCAGAGACTGTCACCTTTGAGACTCTTCAGTTCCTCAGTGATGTGTGAGGGACATAAGCTCCCAAAGCCAAGTCTTGTGGTTAATTCTAAACCACTCTTCTTCATATCCAACTCAAGCACAGGCATATCATGTGGAGGATCTTTAGCCTTCTGTGGTGGAACTTCTGGCACCGGTGGAGGAATATCAACGGCAACAGGAGGAACTTGAGCTGCTTGAATGGGAGGAACTTGTGTTGGAGGAACTAGAGCTGCTGGTGGAGGAACTTGAGCGTCAGTTTCCTCAGACACCTTTGGCTTTGTCTTTTCMTCATCAAGTTCAAATATGACATGCGCAGGCTCCTTATCACTCCCTCTTCTAGTGTTCCTGGTACTCTTCCTCTGAGCATAACTACCTCTCCCTCTGCCCCTACCACCCCGTCTACTAGTGAGCTTAACCACTATTTCTTCTTCTTCTTCCTAAGTTTCTTCAGAAACATGTTCTACCTTCTCTAGACTCTTAACATCATGAACTTCCATCTCACTGGTCTTACTCTCATTCTTTTCTTTTGGTTCCTCTTTTTCTTAAAAAACACTCTCTCCATCTTTCACATCCAATCCGCACCTATGCAGAGTACTAGGTTGAATAAAGAGGTTTGTCTGCATAGGCAAAACTTCCTTATCCAATTTAATGTTATACYCCTCAAGGAAAGTCATCAGCAAATTTCCATAGCCAATTTTCATCTTTCGATTAATGCAATGGGTTAGATGTTGTATCATCAGAGAAGGAAAATTAATTTTGATTTTGTTTTSAAGACAGTAGATTAACACAGCATCACGATGGTTTGCTTCATCTCGATGTTGTGTTTTTGGATTATATAACGAAAGACAAGATTAAAGAGTAATTTCTGAATGGGACTGAAATTTTTGTGGTTTGTTTTCACGGAATCAGGATGACCCCCAACTTCATAAAAATGATTTTTCCAATGATGAAGGTGGTGGTATAACTGGTCCTCTGTTGTTTTAAGTCAAAATCCAGAGGATTCAATCAACTTTACTGCAGCCAAGGAAAGGGCAAAGAATCTTAGCAAACCTGACCTATTGCAAGCTTTCAACTTGTTATTAGATGATGTTCGGGAATTGCATAGTGAATTTTTTAAGACCAAAGCTGCACTTCTTACTGTTCCCCTTGCTCATCCTGATCTAGAAGTTAGTCAAATGATTGATGAGTATGAAGGACAAATATGTGATCTAGTTTGTGAAATTCATGAGTTGAAAAAGAGTAAGCAGGACAGTTCTGCCAATGTGACTAATGAGTCTGCGGTTTCAAGTCTTAAAATGGATTTTGAAAAATTGAGAATTGATTTTAAATCTATGGATTAACGGAGTGTGCTTTTATTGAAAATGCTTGAAACCAGAGACAAAGAGCTTGAAAAGAATCAAAATCATGTTGACAAACTACTAACTGCACGTAGCAATCTAGATGATATAGTGTCTATTCAGGGAAACAGTAGTCGTACTGGTCTAGGGTATACTGCTAGGAGAAACAGTTCCAAGTGGTCACCTAGAGACACTACGTTGGTTCAGGAATACAAGAAAGGTAAGTATTTGTATGCCAAAGATATGCATGTGTGCAATTTTTGTGGTAAGGGTGGACACAAAATTGATGAATGTATTCATAAGAGGAGAAACAAAAGCAAGAACAGTAAGCATGTATGTTAAGATGGTCTGGGTCAGGAAGGACAGAAAGCAGACCACTGGTGATGAATTGGGACCCAATCCTGATTGGGTTCCCAAACCTAACGTTTGATTTGCTTWWGCAGGCTAAAGTGAGAGGAGATACCTACTAGTACTTGGACAGTGGCTGCTCAAGACACATGTCAGGACATAAGGAACAGTTTCTCTCACTTGCAGCCTATGATGGGGGAAGAGTCACATTTGGAGACAACAGTAAGGGTACTATTGTGGCCTAGGTAAGGTTGGTAAGTCTCTTTCCCAAGTCTGTCCACTGTCCCCTTCTTGTAACCATTTTCCATTAGAAATTTTAACAACCTTTCATACCAAGACCTAGGAGCTTGCTAGTAACCAATCAAAGCCTTGTCCAACTTATAACACATTGGTGGGGAACAATGCATCCTCGAAGCCTGGAGCTGCACACAACACTCTTCTTCAAGTAGGCCATTCAAAAGTTTGTCTTAACATCGATGAACAATTGGAAATCATGGTAGCAGCAAAGCAATCAATACTTATGCTTCAAGTCTTGCACTGGTCAAAGGCCTCATCATAATCACCCTCTTGCTGATTTAACTTGCCAACAACCTAGCTTTATTTCGGACTATTTACCTAGTCATCCATTTGTATGAAGACACACGAGTACATATTATGTTACCTTCTGTCTATGGCTCAAGATGCCAAACACTGTTCTCTGGAACTGGTTTACTCAAACTTGCATAGCCAAACCCAATTAGATCAGACAATGCCATTTTATAGTCCATAGTTTCTACACTAGACAGAAAAGATAGAATCACAAAGTTTTGATAAACAGACCTCCTGGTTTTGAATACAGCTTATATAATATCACTAAGATTCAAATCATAGGATGGGAGGACTGATATTTATACCTTTAAACTGTATTCTATTGTGCATTCTCTTTAGCATTACAACTAGGCATTGTTCCCTCAGCTGATGCTATTTCTGTTGATTTTCTCGAGGACAGTATGCTAAGTGGCTGCTGGTCTAAATACGTGATTCTCAGTGGGTAACCTATTGTTGTTGG
>SNQN01006231.1:0-16509 GCA_008642245.1 Bassia scoparia | reverse complement strand
TTCAAATCAAATCAGTATGTAGACTATATTATCAACCTGTAAAACCTGTATTCATTGTCATCTCTGCATTACCACTAGCATATGTCCCCTCACTACATTCTCTGATTCCTAAACCATATTCAAATGTCTCTGGGCTAAACACTATCTCAGGTCAACCCAAATTGTTTCCCCTGATTAGTTCCTGTCCACTTCTCATGTATTCCCCAACTATCAATCTTCAAATTATACTAACTCCCTTCACCATTACATAGTAGTCTTTCCCCCTTACGTATCACATAGACCATAACCGTTCTCTGTAAATCCAAAACCTATAATTCTCACTATAACCTGGGAATCTCAAGAACTTTATATCATAAAAAATATGACACTCTCCTCTATACACAAGTCCTCTTATAAACCATGTATTACCTATCTGTTGAGATCCAAGAATACGCCTCATCCACCATATCAACATCCATTTTCCTTCCCACTTTACCACAATCAACATACAACAATATTCTCAAGTGTGCAATGTTAGTTTCTTCCCATAGCGATTCATAATTCTTCTCAAATGAACAACATGCACTATTTAGAATTACAGTCGTCTATTGTTTCTCCCTAAAGCCTTAGAACACTTTCAATGGAGCTTTCTGTCATCTCCTAATTCTGTTCTTCCTTCTACCACTCCATTCTTTTGAGTTCTGAAGGCTGAATAAATTGACTACCCACCCCTACATATTTAGTAAACTTGCATTCTCAAATTCATACCATGACCAATCTTTACCGCAACCATAACTGTTCAACTGGTCGCAACTTTTACTAACACCTCACTCCTTCAAATTTCTCATCTTGCAACCAAAATAGATCCAAGTTACCTGGATATCATCAACTATAACACATACATACTTGTATCCGCCTCCTCTCTCACGCGCATAGACCACATCAAAATGATCATCAATGTTTCTTCTACTGACCTCTCTCTTAGCTTAAACAGATGATCTTCACACGTCCTTTGGCACTCTGTTAAAACATACTCTATCCACCACATACGAAGTTTAGCAACCAACCACTAATCATGATTTGATTTTTCAAGAGTGAAGACGATGCCCAAACCTTTTTCAAATCACAATTCTTTCACGACCACTCATAAAAATAATGCCTTGTGAATTTACCAAGTATATGTAACATCCTTAAACCTAGATTCTACGTCAACCATTCATGGATGAACTATACAAAGATCAGCTTGAAACTCGACCCCTATCCCTTGCCACCATTAATACTCCAGAATATATCTAAAACCGTAACAAAATATTACACTCATCAATCTTACCTTGTTTATCAAAACAAGGGGCACTGATTTACTTGTTGTACAGATTTATGTTGATGATATATTGTTTGGTGCTACTAATCAGATGCTATGTAATGAGTTTGCTGATCTTATGTAGAGTGAATTTGAGATGAGCATGATGGGAGAACTAGGATTCTTCCTTGGACTGCARATCAAGCAAACAGATGAAGGGATAATGATCCACCAGCAGAAGTACTTGAAAGAGCTACTGAAGAAGTATGGAATGCAGAACAGTAAGGCATATGACACACCTGTTCCCACCTCTACTAAGTTGGATGCAAATGAAAGGGGAACAGCTGTGAATGCTACACTGTTCAGAGGTATGTTGGCTCACTCTTGTACCTCACTGCTAGCAGACCTGATATCATGTTTTCTGTGGGATTGTGTGCTCGATTCCAGAGTAACCCGAGGGAGTCACATTTGAAAGAAGTGAGAAGAATTTTTAGGTACTTGGTAGGAACAGTTGATTTGTGTCTGTGGTACCCCAGAGGTAGTACAGTTGAATTGGTCGGGTACACAAATGCAGATTATGCAGGATATCTTATTGATCGGAAAAGAACATCAGGTATGGCACACTTATTGGGATCATGTTTGATCTCTTGGGGTTCAAAGAAGCAAAACACAGTTGCTTTGTCCACAGCAGAAGCTGAATACATAGCTGCTGCAGCTTGCTGTTCACAACCGTTGTGGATAAAGAGTCAGTTAAAAGACTTTGGTTTATTATTAGATTGTGTTCCTATATTTTATGATAATACAAGTTCTATTAACAAGAATCCCGTGCAACACTCCAAGACAAAGCATATTGAGATCAGACACCACTTCCTTAGGGATAATGTGGAAAAAGGTAACGTGAAGATGTTGTTTTGTAAGAGTGAGGATCAGCTTGCTGATATCTTCACAAAACCATTGTGTAGAGAGTCTTTTTGTAGGTTAAGAGTCTTGTTAGGTTTAGTTAGATTTAGGTGAAAGACTTCTTTTTGTTAACCCCCAATGTTGGGCTAGATTAGTGTTCATAGATGTATATATTGCACATAACTTTGTTGATACTATTTCTACCATTATGAAGCATGAGCAAGTGAAGTGAACTAAGTTGCCTAGAATAGGTGAACTGTTTGGGGTGATAGGACAGTACAGGAGAACAGCAGATGGCCACGTATATGTTCTTGTCAAATACTCATGGTTTTGGAAGAATTAATTGAATATCCTTAACTGCTGCCAGTTGAGATATTTATGCAGTTCAAAATTCATTTTTTGGCAAAAAATCTGAATCGTGGGTCGAACCCATGGAAGCATGCCACTTGTTTTGGTAAGTTAAGGTATTTATGGGAAGTTATTTCCCTTGCACTTCCACTTCCTTTATTTAACTGCCAAGCACTTCACTTCCCATTACTTCTATTTGCTTCCACTATATATTCCCCTCTTTGTTTTCTTCTTTGATCATCACTAGTCAACATTCATCTCTCATAAGCTTTCGTCTCTCTCTCTAAAGTGTCACCTCGGTTTGCATGAAATCTTTAATCTGAAAAATTTAGCATGGGGAAGAAAGCTACTGGGAAAGGTAAGGGAAAAGGAAAGAAAGCCACCACTGCTCAATCGAAAGTGATCGTTCCGACTGAGAAGTCAGAAACATCAGTTGAAACCACTAACACCATAAAAACAACCTCATCAGCTTCATCACTTCAAACACCACCACCACCTGAACAATGGTTCACCGATTCTATCACTACTCAAGCAACTGACACCATGCAACCACCTCCACCACCACAAAATCAACCTAAAATTCCACCATCACCACAACAATCGATTCCACCACCTCAAACCACAATTCCACCACCACTTCAACCTACATTACCATCACAACCCACAAACCCTAAAATTGCGAAGCCCACTCCTGCTTCTCTCTCAGTTCAAAACCCTAGCTCAGAATCAAAGCCAACTGAGGTTGAGAACATTGAGGGGGAACAAGGTTCTGCTGCCAAGAACCTTATTGAAGTTCTTGAGTCTGAGTTTCTAAAGCCTCTAGAAGATCAGGAGGAAGAGGAAGATGATGGTGATGATGATGACGTAGTCGAGGTTGGCTCTCAGGTTGTTGCAGTTACTCAGGGTGCTGGAGTTACAGAGTTCATGTTGAGGAAGTCTACACGAGGGTCAATGGTCAAGATTGAGGACAAGGAGAAGACGATGAAGGAGGTAAAACAGTACGTTGGTACCCCCAATGGAACCAACAGGAAGGCACTTGTTCCCCAGTCTGCTAAAGGTAAAACAGCTGCTTCTCCTTCTACTGTTAAGTCTTCTAAGAAAGCTGTTATGTCTGGTTGTGGTTGTGAAGAAGGTTATTGGGATATTCCTGCTTGTCTGAAGTCAAACAAGTGTTAGAATTTCAGGGCTAGTTGTATCATATTAGGATTGTTAAGAAGGCTTATGTTGAGCCTGTTAAGGAGTTTTATGCTAATTTGTTTCAATATCCTGATATGAGTTTAGTTAGTACTGTTTACGGTAAAGATGTGCGTGTATCTGTTTCTTCGTTGGCTGAATTTTTGAATGTTCCTAGAGATGGTTATGCTGGATATAGTGCAGATGGTTGGCCTACTGTTGCTGGTGTAGGTAATGATGAGATTATGAAGTTTCTGTTTGGGAAGGTTGTTAGGACTAGGGAAGGGTTCAAGACCACTAGTCTTAGGGAACCTATTATGAAAATTCTGCACTCGATATGTCRGAAAGTTTTGATCCCAAAATCACAGGGTAAAGGGTCAGTTAGAATCATGGATATGGTTCTAATTTACCTCATGATGAAGAATGTGAAAATAAATTTTTCTGCCCTAATTATTGAACATATGATGAATTGCAAGAATGCTCCCTCTCACTCTCTAGCCTATGGATCCCTAATCTCTGGGATCTTGATTAAGGAAGGTCACACTCTTAGTGGTGACAGCATCCCTACACATAAGTTCTCTTTGAAAATTTTGCGCCAAAAGGGATTGGACATCAAGGGAGACAACTTGTGCAACGTTGGTGACTCACCAGCAAAGAAGGAAGAAAAGGAACCTCCAGCTAAGAAAAGGAAGGTTTAGGAGACTAATACATCTATTGATCTCACTCCACTGTTTAACAAGATTGAGAAGCAGGATAAAACATTGGAGATGCTGGTGACTATGGTGTATGGCTTGACCACTTCCTTCACTGAGAGGCAAGGGGGTTTAGAGGATAGGTTGAATGAAACTAGAAACTGGGTTACTAGGATGAAGGCTGAGGGAACAGCAAGACAGGTAGTTGTTAGTACTGGTCAGAAGATTGAGACCACTCCTACTGTTCAAACTACTCTTTCTATTGCTGCTGGACAGACATCTACTGCTGCTACTGGTCAGGGTTCTGTTGCTAAGGGATCAGTTGGAAAGCAGTCTGAGGAAGATGAAGAAATTGACCTCGAGGAATCTACCCACTCTTCTGCAGATGGAAGTCACGATGAGGAAGACAATGATGATAATGATGATGAGGAACCTGAGGATGATGAGGATTATAAGGTTTATGATCCTGATGCTTTAGAGGACAAGATGGAGGATGAAGAGGATGATGATAACGAGTGATGATCTTTTCTAACTTCTGTTCCCCTCCCCCTATCTTTTGAACTGCTTTTGGTTATCTGTTTTCCATGCCATTTTACAAGACATTATTGATGTAATTTGGTTCTTGTTTGACTCTGCTACACTATTATTCTGCCTGTTTGCCTTGTTTTGGGATTGTGAATTGTGAAACTAACAGGCTTGTGCAGATTATATAGTATGAATTGGTAGTTGATGCTACCTTTTTGGTGGAAAATGATATCTTTTGCATGTTATTATTTTGAGAATACTTTTTAATGATGCCAAAAGGGGGAAAATAATTAGAAGTTTTGGAAGCCTTTGTCTAGCTTAGATTGAGTCAGTTTAGTATAGTTGTAGTTTAATATAGTTGAGTTAAATAAAAATCTGGATGATTCTCTTAAAGAATGTGATTCTGGATAGTTTGTTTTTATTTCTTTTACAGGAAAAAACCAAGTTAGTTGGTTGTTTCACTTAGAGTCGAAAAAATCAAAAAAATTGAAAAATTGAAAAAATAGTCCCATTAAGATAGAGTTGTTGTTGTTGCATATAACTTGTTGTTTGCAGGAACTTCTCACAGGGTTTGTCATCATCAAAAAGGGTGAATTTGTTGAGTTCCCTAGTGTTTTGAGTGATGACAAATAGTTGCAAGAACAGGTACATTGGTCTGGTAATTACAGCTGGTCTGAACAGCTGAGATACTGTTCTTGGTCACTTGAAAGATAGTGGCATGTATGCTAACAAGTTATATTGTGCAAATTGCTATATGTGTTTGCATACAGGAATTCCAACTATTGAAGCATAAAGTCCTTCGAGGAAGACTCGAGAAGATCAAACTTATATTCAAGATCAAGGAAGCTTTGAGAAGTTGAAGAACATTGAAGATTAGTTCTAGGATTAGAATAAGTCTTCTTGTTGTATTAGTGCATGAATGTGTTTGTTGCGTGCTTGTATTATTGGTTGATGGCATTGGACTTCGAACTTTCTCTCTTAGAGTTGAAGGCAACTAAATCAGTTGGTTGGTTGACTTTAACCCTACCAGTTGGGAGAACAGTTGTACTGTTCTCACAATGCGGATCATCTTGTCGAGAAAGAAAAGATTTTTAGAAAGTTTTCTTAAAAATATTTTTTGGAAAGTCTTTCTTAAAAACGGTTTTATGGAAACTTCAAGATGATCTGATGGGAATATATGTTTGGATATATGGTAATTACTTAAGATGCAATTAAAGTAACATAAGATATTATATCATCTAAGTATGGAATAATATCTTATGAGACTTTCCTAAAATATAAGAAGTAGATATATCTTAATTTATTTCCTATATTCTAGGTTTGCATCACTAGTAATTGCTAGGCTTTTGGTTATAAATATCCATGCATATAGACTCACGAATTAACACTTCACTCCATGTTCTTAAAAGGTGTATTTTTTAGAGAAAGAAAGAAAGAGAAAAAGTCCAAGGCCTAGATCAAGCAAGCATTGTTCATACACAAGAGTGCACACATATTGAGCGATCATATACTCTAGTAAACTCATAAAGTGAGTAATTGAGAGAAAAGTAAGTTGTGTTGAATTACCAACGAAGGGGTTGGTAATTGGGTAGCTATTGATAGTTCATTAGCGAGTGCTTGTGAGTTCAAGTGCGAATTAGCACACTTGGGTTGAGTATGGGGTGACAATTGTATGTGTGAGTTCACGTACATTGTGAGTGAGAGTTGCTTTGTTATTTCGGAGTAGATTTAATAAAAGTAACTAGGATAGGATGATGTAGCCCACAGTTGGGTGAACCTCGTTAAATTTGTGTGTCTTTTTTTTTATTGCTCGATATCGTTCTACGTACTGTTCAACACTTATTCTGCTGCGAGACTAGTCCAACTGGTCCACTCTACTAAAACAGTACATACACTACTACAAAAAAGGGCAAAGAGATCGGTTAAAAAAGGGCAAAGAAACCGTAAAACAACCGGTCTCTAGCTCGCAGGGCTCTTAGGGTAAGAGACCGGTTAATTTTTACGGTTTCTTAGAGAGAGATAAGAGACCGGTGCTATGCTATAACCGGTCTCTTTGACCACAATCTAAGATCTCGGTTATTGCTCTAAAACCGGTCTCTTTGTGGAATCTAAGAAACCGGTTACAACTAACAACYGGTCTCTTAGGTTGAAATTTAAAATAAAAAAAAAGAAACACGTGAGGTGGGGCACTGCCACTGGGGCTATATACCTTTCCACCTCACAAACAAATTATCTAAAGCCAGAAATATAAAATCTAATATAACCATAAAATTCAATTAATTGAAACAAGTATATACAAGGAGAATATAAGCTAATCTTCATATCTCGAATATTTGTACACAACTAAATACGGAGTATAACATATTTTTTGGTGCTAAGCATAAGTACACAACTATATACGGAGTACAATCTGCCCCGCCGTACCTCTACAGCCTGCCCCGCCGCGCCTCTACAGCCTGCAGCCCCACCGCGTCACAAGCACACAAATGAAAATAACAAAATGAAAACAAAAAAACCCACAAAAACAAAATTAAAGAAAAAACCCAGAAAAAATGCAAAAGAAAAGAAAAACCGAAAAAACCCACAAATTAAATAAGAAAAACAAACGAACTATTTAAAAAAAATTGAATAAGAAAAACCCACAAAAATTGAAAACAATTCTTAAAACACAAAATCAAAATTAGATAAACTTGTTACTAATTTTCCGGGATTGCGCATGCAATGTGGGTATCAATGTTGTTGTAGCTTTTTTTAATTTTCAAGTGACAAGTTTCATCATCATGAGTTTCTTTAATGGATACTCAAACTGTGATTATGACATTAGATAAACTTGTTTATTAAAGTGATAAAAAAAACCCAGATCTGTGAAAAACAAAACCGAACCCCAAAAAGAAATAGAAAATGAAAAAGCTGATAATGAAAAACGAAAAATCACAAAGACAAATCCAAACCTAGCAAAAAATCGGAAACCAGCAAAATGAATATGCTGAAAATCAGAAATTGAAAATAAAAAAAAAAATACATATTAGAAGCAAACCAGAAGATTCATAAACAAAGAATGTAGATAAATTCAAAACTAACCTACAATAAGCAACTACAAATGCGCCGCCTCACTGCCTCCTCGAGATCCATCGAAACTGCGAGAGTAATTTTCGAAATTAGACAGAAAATTGAAAGAATAAACAAAGTAATTTTCGAAATTGAAAGATATTCACAGAAGAAAAATGAAGATTGAGAATATTGAAAGATAAAATGAAGAGAGAGATAATGGAGAAGCGTGAAACCAAAAGTGAGAAAGATAAACAAAATGGTGTAGAAGACCAAGATATAATGGAAAAGCCTAGAACAAAAGTACTGAGGAAGCTTTATGGGTATTTATTTTTCTAACTTTAGTGGAGTGGGCCCAAATAAATTATTATAAAATACCAAAGAAGCCGGTTTTGCATTACCACGRCTTCTTCTCTARAATCGTGGGYCCCCTTTGTAAGTGAGTTGYAATAAGTCACGAYATAAGAAACCGGTTTTCAAGTAACCGGTCTTTTTAACAAGGCTAAGAGACCGGTTGTAAGTTAAAACCGGTTTATTATCTTACGAAACCGGTTATGAAGGATKACCGGTCTCTTAAAACTGGTGCCAAATCCTAATTTTGTAGTAGTGATAGTCAAAATTTAATATGCACTCAATTCACCACCCCCCCTCTTGAGTACCTTCGGGAAACCTTCAATTCTTGTGCTCCGGCTCGGTGGGGTTGAAATATTGCGGCCCTTAGATGGCCCACCACACAATAAACAATTCCACCGCCGTGATTTTCCCTATTTCTTGTCTAGAAAAGAAAATAGGGGTAAAAACACGGTGGAAATAACGTATCCCCGCATGAATAATCTTCGAGGAGCGAGAATTGTTGTAGAAGTCCTCGACTCCTCAGGTGATCTCACTCCAAAATGTTTGTTGTTTGAAGCCCCGGACCAAATTGTAGTTCCTCAAGTTTCTTATTTGGGCCGAAGGATCGAACCCCAAGAGTTGATTCAATTGTGCAATGGTCAACCCGTAAGTCGTGTTCAACATGCGGAAATGAATCGTATCACTTTCCTCGTTATAATTGAAGCTAGACATGAACTTCAAAGTGAGCTTAGGATAAGTGAGAGGAGGAATAATGGCCTCCGGGTCTTCCTTGTAGACACTAGGCACGTACTTGGTCGGGATTTGTACGTTCAAAAGCGCACTAAGCCCGACGTTGGTCAAGAACGACTCCCCATGAGCCATGATTCCAAAATTCCTCACAAGTTGGAGGATGACAAAACGAGGTGGTGTTTATTCTCCTCGTCTTGAATGTGTTGAGCTTGACCAAATATTCTTCGGTTTCCCGGATATCATAAGCTCTAGGCTCGATCGGCCCCGTGGAGTGTAGGTCATCCTCCTCCTTTCTTGGAGGACGGGAGGAGGAGGAAGGCTCATTGTTTGTCCTTGCCTTATTTGAGGACTTCCGGGTAAAAATATTCAAACCCGACATGCTTGTGCTAAGTACCTACAATCAAATGGGAATTCAAGAGTGTCAATCAATGATTATATAAGAAACAAAACAACTCACTAACCCAACTCCCTCAAATGTTAACTAGTGCCAACAACAACTCTAACATGACAAGGACTATGAGTAATTAAATAAATTAAATAAATAAATAAATAAATAAATAAGAGCTTAATAATTAAACTCTCCTAAAATGAAATTTTCTTTCAACATTAGCTCAAAACAACAAAATCGATCCAACATATAAATTCATACTCAATCAAAAACAAAAGTCATGGATTATACTAATACAAGTCCAAGTCAAAAATGAAAAAAAAAATCAAAAGTTCCACCCCTTTTTTTTAGTAATGGCCGAATGGTTTTTTTCGGATTTTTAAAACCCATACTTTTATTATTTTTTTCATTAGGACTACCAACAAAAAGGGAGTAAACAATGCTTGAACTTGAATTAGCATAAAAATTGAACATGAAGTTATATACTGAAATTATGCAAAAATTTAAACTAATTAACAAGATTCAATCACACTAACAAGAGTAAATCACAAATTCAAACCCAAAATTACATGTACTTCACATAAATGCACTTCAAAAATAATTACTCACTTGAACAAACAACCAAAATCACATCAAAAACACACAAACTTAACAAATAAACAAGAATACTTAACTAATTAACAATCCTAAACATATTGAAAAATCATGGAAAACCTTGAAAAATTAACAAACCAAGCATCAAAATTTAATAACAATTCCCAAAAATGATTGAAAGAAAGGATTAGAGAATGTTACCAAGCTTGAACACCAAAAATTGAAGTGACTTGCTAATCCACAAGCAAAAACCACGAAAAATCAAAGTGCCAGGAATTGAAAATTGATTGAGGGTAAATGTAAGAGATTGAAAATTGTGAAGTTTGGTGAAAATTTGAAGTGATTTGGATAAGAAATGAGTGAGTTATGAGGGATTGAAGTTGAATGAATATGAGTAAAAATGGGGGGTTTTGAGTTTGAAAATGATGAGTGAGTTTGAGAGTGAATGAGTGATTGTGAGTGAGTGTAAGGAAAGAGAAAAAGAAAAGAAAAAGGAAAGGATAAGGGGGAAGGGGGGCGTGGGATAAGGGGGTGCGGGGGGGAGTGGGGCCGGGTGGGGGGTGGGGTGGGGTAGGAAAAAGTAAAAGGGAAGGGGGAAAAAGGAAAAAGGAAAAATGTGGGAGGAATTTTTTTTTTTAGAAAATAAAACTCTCTTTTTTTTACTCCCGCAAAAATTGTTAAAAGCTTATTGCACTCTTATTCTTCCTTTTTTTTCAAAAATTTGGGACCTTTTACTATTTTTTTATAAAAAAAACTAAAGGCCCCAAATCAAAACAAAAACCAACAAAACACCACCAAACATCTCTAGGATAACCACCAAAAGCACCAAACATACACCAACATTTAAACCTCACTAAATAGAAAATTTTCTCACGAACACCACTAACCAACCTCCTTATCACAACCAAAAACAAAAAAAAAACTCAAAAGGTATTAACCATGAGCCAAACAAAAAACAAAAAACAAGCACACAACCAAAAATCAAAGCTCAAAACATTTCAAACACACGAGCAAAAGCAAACACAAAATAGCTAGGCCTTAGCGAGTGGCCTAAACACAAACACAAAAGAGAAATAGGCCGAAGCCCACGGGATGCCTCCTGGAAGCGCTTCTTTAACGTCACTAGCTTGACGCATTCACCCCATCAAGAGGGATCCTTTAGTACTAACAAACAAAGAAGTGCACTAGGCACTTGAGCACATTCATCATGCAAAAACACCAAGCAATCATCAAGAGAAATTTTGGAAGAGAATTGAGCACTCCTAAAGTACTCATAGGGGATCTTCTCCTTGTTCTTGCCATTTCGGCCCCTAGAGACTTCAACAAAACCAGGAGTGCCCAAATTGAGCATCTTACCATCCATCTCAACACTCGCAAGTGGAGAATCACATGAGATATCACAAGCTTTGATCTTACCCTTGCATTCTTCGGGTTGCTCTTTTTGAGAACTTTGCATAACGCCACAACCTACTGCATTCGGCCTCAAAGTCGCACTAGTTATAATAGGATTAGCATCAAGCATACTACCAAGTAAATCACAAGGATGAGAGGGAAAAGAAACCATATTACACTTACCCCCATGTGGCTAATGGTGCCTTGCTTGACATCAATGCAAGCATCGGCGGTGGCTAGGAAAGGTCTCCCCAAAATCAAAAAAGATATCGGAGTTGCTTGCCACATTGAGTACCACAAAGTCATTCTTAAACATGTGACCTTTCTAACCGACTTTGAGAAGTACATTCTTGACGACTCCAACCGAAACTCGGTTGGTGCCATCCGCGAATTATACGGTAGTGGAAGTGGGTTTGAGAGTGGTGAGTCCCAATTTTTGGAAAACATGATAGGTCATCACACTTATAGCCACCCCCAAATAACACAAAGCATCCTTAACAAGGATGTCATTTACGTTACAAGGGACGAAAAAAGTGTTTGGATCCTTGAGCTTCTCCGGGATCTCACACGGAGGCTCACTATTGGGCTTGACTTTGCCCTTTTGCCCTTTGTTTACACCTTGTCCTAGAAATTGGGAGAAGTTGGGCATTTCACTCTTGGCCTCACTTGGAGGTAATTCGAAGTGGTGATGTTGAAGCATTTAGAGAAATTGGACAAACATAGTGTCTAGGAACTTTTCCGGGTTAGGCATCTCGGTTATAACCCTTAGACTCCAAGGTTCTTGCCCATTGCTAGACTCACCTCCCTCAATCGCCTTGCCCTTCCTCCTAGCACTCTTGTTTTTCTTCTTTCTCCTTTTCTTCTCCATAATCTCAACCTTTTCGTCCTCGGTTTCGCTCATGTGATTAACCTAACCATCATTTACGGCTTTTACCTCCTTGGGCTTTTCACTCTCATCCACTCTTTGTTTCTTCACACTCTCTCTTTGTTCACTCTTTTCTTGCTCATGGATTTTCTCTCCCAATGGCTCCGTATTCACCTCACCCTTCATCTCAACTTTCTCACCAACTCCCTCATCCTCATTCGATTTCATCGTGTGTACCCCATCATTCTTCGAGGCACTTGGTTATAAGGGTTGGATATACTTTGGAGTTTGTTAGGCAAGGTTGTCCATGTTTTCCCTCAAGAGCCTTCAATTTATCCCGAAATTCTTGTTTGTCCTCTTTTAGGAACTCTTGGTCTTGAGGGTGTTGGATGATGGGAATGTTTTGGTTTTGAGATGGATGTGGTTGAAAGTTGTTGTGGATTTGAGAATTGTTGAAGTGGGGTGGAAATTGGTTTCCTCTTAGCCCCATGAATTACCCTTGCATTCTCCCTTGAAAATTGGGGTCTTGGTAATAGGGACTTGATTTGAGTGGCTTGGATTGGGGGTTGAGCTTGGGAGTTGACATACCCTCCATTGTTGGCTTGGTACCCATAGTTTGAGCTATTCCCCCTAAACCCTCCTTGCCATTTTTGGATTGGGATTTGGTTACCAAAATCGTAACCTTGGTTCGCAAAGTTTTGGTTTTAATAACCAAACCGTCTTTGGGTGAATTGTCTTTGGTTACCAAATTCGTTTCCTCCTTGGGGGTTGAAATCCTTTGGTTGGATACGTTTTGGTAACCAAAGCCATTTCCTCCTTGGATAGGTTGGTTGTAAGAGGCTCTCATAGGCCCATATGCTTTAGGATTAGGGTTGCCTCCCATTTGAGGCCTTACCCCATTGTCACCCATCAAGTTGCATTGTTCAAAATCATACTCATAAGGTAATTCATCAACAAAGCTATCATTAATTAAGGAACGAATCATTTTGCACATGACATTAAGTCGAAAGATGATCATAGGCACCAGAATTATTGCAAAACAAGACACAATGAGGCATAGAATTGTAATTGGGGCTTGGACTTACCTTGGCCCTTTAAAAGAGTGGGTAGAGCCGCTTGAGAGGAAGAGATTCCCCCCTTCTTAAGGGACTTCTCCATTATTGTATTGATGCCCTCAAGGAGTTTCTCAACTACCTCACCTTCTCCGAGAGAATGGACCATACCTTTGTTTTGCCTTGGGGAAGCTCGCTCACCCTTTTGCCAAGTCGCATAGTTGTCCACTATTTCCTCTATGATCCCTTCTATCTCATCCTTACTCTTGTTCATTATGGGACCACCCGCTTCGGCATCCAAGCTCGTCTTACTTGTGTTGTTTAGGCCCATGTAAAATGTTTGGTACAACAGGCATTTAGGGATTACATAATGGGGGCATTCTCTTTGATACTCTTTGAACCTCTTCCATGCCTCGGAGAGAGTCTCATCCACTCTTTGACTAAAGCCTTGCAATTTGGCCATAATCTCGGACGTTTTTCTATGGGGGTAAAACTTATGCAAGAACGCCGTAGTTGTTTTTTCCCAAGTAGTCAAAGAGTTGGGTTTACCTCCTTCTCGAGCCAAACTAAGGCTTTCCCCAAAAGCGAGAACTCAAACAACTTAAGTCTTAAGTATTCTTGACTAACCCCATTCACTTTAATCGTATCGACGTACTTCTCAAAGTCTTTCAAATGCTTATGTGGGTTTTCACTCTTTAACCCATGAAATGGCCTTGATTTAATGAGTTGGATGAGGTTCGGCCTAGTCTCAAAGTTCCTGTCAATGTTTGGTAACACAATTTCCTTGGATGTTACATAGGAGCCCGGGGTCCCTAAGTCCTTAATGGGTCTAGCCATTGTTTGTTCCTTCTTTAACTCAAATTCCTCGACTTCTTTCTCACTATCACTCGATTCCTCAAACTCCTCTTCACTCTCTCTCTCTCTCTTCACTAGCTTTTGAACCCGTTTTCGTTGACTTTCTAATCTTCCTTAAAGTCCTTTCTATCTCGAGGTCAAAAACAAGTGGTTCGCTACTTTACATGGTATGAAATGAAAATTTGCTCTAAATGAAACAAAAACAACTTCAAGTGAAGTTGGAAAATCTTTTTGGGTTTTTGAATTTTTATGAAAAGGCAAGTAAAACCAAGTTAGACTCGTAGAAACTCAAACACTTTGCCTTCTGCGGCAACGACGCCAATTTGGCGAGGCCTTGGCTAGGGTCGTTGAGAAATTCCTAATCAAAGCCTATCAAAAAATATTGGTAAAAACCAAAACTACAATCTATAACACTACTACAATCTATAACACTACTACTATACTTCTAATTCTACACATCTCTCCACGGATCAAAAGAGTTTAACATTTTTGATAGAAAAACACAAAAGCACAAGAACTTTACTTTGAGTCACACACAAGAGCATTAGTCGAGCTTCATTATTTCTCTTACTTAGCTTTTAAGAAGTAAATCAAGAAGAGAGAAAAAGTTGTTATTGTAAAGTCATTCAACAGAGGGGTTGAAGGCCAGGGGAGTGTTTGTGAGTTCAAACATAAATTGGACTTACGAGTGTGAGTCAAATGCACATTCAGAGTTGAGTGTGGGGTGTGCTGGTTCCCGGAGTAGGGAAACAGCAGAGTGAGTGTATTCTTTATTTTTCGGAGTAGATTAATAAAAGAACATAGGGTAGGAGGACGTAGCGCAGAGTTGGGTGAAACTCGTTAAATCTTGTGTGTTCTTTATTGCTTTACTTATATTTCGCTGCTTACAAGAACCAGCCCAACTGGTTCCTCATACTAAGTTCGAAAAGAAAGAAAAATTGGTAATAGATAATTATACTCAATTCACCCCCCCCCCCCCTCTTGAGTATCACATAACCTTCAATTGGTATCAGAGACAAGGCTTCTTGCAACAGTAACATCTAGAGAAGTCAAGTATGAGTACTCAAGAGTTAGGTGCGATTGGTTATGATAGCAAGACACCAAAGTTTAACGGAAGCAACTATGCATGGTGGAAGAGCAGGATCAAGAATATAATTATAGGGATTGATTATGAGTGTTGGCTCGTAGTCAAAAATGGTCCTAAGACAATCATGAACACTGACTCTGAAGGAAACAAGACTCCAAAGAAAGATAGTGAATTGGTGACTGCTAATTACAAATTACTTGAGAAGAATGCAAAGGCAATGTCCATATTACAACAGGCCATAGGTGAGAGAGAGAGTATAATCGGATTTCTAGATGCAGCAGTGCAAAAGAAATTCGGGATACTCTTGAACTTGCTTTTGAGGGAACCAGTCAGGTAAAAAGATCCAAAATTGATTTACTTATGTCTAAATATGAATTDTTTGCTATGAACAAGGGTGAAAAGATCAATGATTGTTTTCGTAGATTCATAATAATCAATGATCTTAGATCCCTTGGCAAAAGTTTTTCTGATGAGGATCTTGTGAGATAAGTATTGTGCAGTTTAACAGATGCATGGACAACCAAGATCACTGCTATCTATGAAGCCAAAGAACTTGTCTTACTTTGTCTCTGGAACAGCTGATTGGTTCCCTCATGACACATAATTATTGATTGACTCTAAGTCTGAGAAGGAACCAGCCAGAGGCATAGCCCTTAAGAACAGTAGAAGATGATGAAGATGAGATTGGCATGATGCCAAAAGTTTGAAAGAGCACTCCGAGATCAGAGGAGGAACTTCAAAGGTAAAATTTCAAAAAAAGTAACTCATCTTCTGTAGGATGCTTCAAGTGTGGAGAGAAGGACATCTAAATCAGAGACTGTCTAAGTGAAGGACAAGTAGTCTCAACTCTGGAGAAAAGCGAGCTTTTAAGAATGCTATGATAGCATCAATGTGGGGTGATTCGGACTCAGGATCTAATGAGGAATCAGGAATCACCTAACCCTAGCGTTGCATGACTACCTTTACAAACATCGAGGAAATAAACTGATTCCGAACCAGAAGGGAACAGCACATTTGAAAGTGCTGATGGCCAAGAAGGATGTGCTGCATGAACACAAGGTAAACTTAGAACAAGTTAGGCAGATATGCATGAGTATTGATAGAGATAATATGCTTGCTTGTATTGACTCCTTGTTAGATGAATGCTATAAACTAGGTGAACTTACATAACTGGCAAAGAGAAATAAAGAAAAACATACTGAATGTGAGTTGTTATTGCTAGTTGTGA
>SNQN01006230.1:20787-39889 GCA_008642245.1 Bassia scoparia | reverse complement strand
TCTGAAACATGCAGAAGAATATAGAAGAAAAAAGAAGTTAGAAAGAAAGACTATTAGAGAAATAGATATAGCAAGAGAGAGGAGAAATAGAGATTCAATAAATTAGAAAAGACAAAGAACAAACAGAAGAAGAAAAAAGGAGAAAGATTAACAGAGAGAAGAAGGTCAAACGAGAGAAAGCATAGACGAGAAACGAAGAGAAGTAAGTAAGATATTAGAGAAAGATAAATAAAAAAAAAAAAAGGAAAAACACATAATAGAAATAAAAGAGAAGAAGAAAGATAGAACAAGAAGAAGAACATATAAAAGGCTAAAAAAAAGAAGCAGAGAACAACAGAATAGAAAAAATAATACTAAGAGAGAAAAAGAAGAAAGATAGATACAGAAAGTAGTAAGAAGAAGAGAAGAAAAAGAAAAAGAGTAAAGTTAAAGAATAAGAAAAAAGCACAAAGTAAACAAGAGATAGATCAGAAACAAAGATTGAGTACTGTAAGAAAACAACTAATCGAAGGAGTAAGTAAAGAAAAAAAACTAGAAAGAATTTCAGACAGAAGAGAAATAATCTAAAACTACCCAGAAAATAAATAGTACAAAGACAAAAGAAAAAGAACTAAAGTAGAAGAAGATACAATTATGAAAGACAGTAAGATAAAGAGATATACATAGATTAACTAAAGAACAAAAAAGGTATTTAAAACAAGTAGAGAAGAGGAAAGAAGATATATGGAGGAAGAGAGAAAGTCAACAAAAGACAAGAATAAGAAAGAGATAAAAAAAAGAAACTGAAAAAGAAAACAAGTAAAAAATAGAAAATCTATTGAAGATAAGGATAAAAAGACATGAAAAGAAAGAAAGTAAAACAAAGATACAGAAGAAAGAAGCAAAGAAGATAAAGTGGAGCAAGAAGAAATAGATAAATAATAAAAAAAAAGACAAAGAAAATAGTACGCAAGAATAGAAACAAAAAAAAGAAGTAGGGCAAAGACATACGAGAATTAAAAGGAAAATAAGAAAGAAGAAGAAAATAAAAAGATAGAAGAGAGAAGAAAAGATAAAATAGATGAAGATTAATAGATATAGACAAAGAGAATAGAGAGACAAAGAAAAGAGACAAAAAAGAAAAAGAAACGAATAGAATACAATAAGATAAGAACAAAATACAAAGAAGCAATGAAAGAAGACACAAGCGAGAAAAGATCACGAAGAAAAGAAGAACAGAAACTAAAAGTAGATAAAAAGAAAAAGAGAAAAAAGAAAAAAGAAGGAGCCATAGAAGAAACTAAAGTAAGCAGAAGAAAAGAACAGAGAGAAGAAAAAAAGAAGAAAAAAGCAAGAAAAAGAAACGATAGAAGGGAATAAAGAAGAGAGAAAAGAAAAAAAGAGAAGAATAGAAAAGAAAGAGAAACAAAGAATCAGACAGAGATAAGTATGTGGAAGTAATAAAAAATGCAATAGGAGAGAAAATATCAAAGAAAATAGAAACATCAGACTAAAGAAAATAAAAATACTAGCATAGAATAAAGATAACAAATAGAGGTAAAAAAAAGAGAATAAGATAAAAAGAAAGGTAAATAAAGAATAAAGTAGAATAAAGTCAGAAAAGGAAAGAAAACAAAACCCATCAGAAAAACAAAAAAAAAGATAAAGACGGAAGACTAAATAAATACAAAAAAAAAGAAAATACAACCAAGACAGCCATATAACAAGAAGGAGAAACAAAGAAGAAGAAGGAAAAGGAAAGAAAATAGTAAAGAAAAACAGCTAAAAAAGATAAAAAAGAGATAAAAAAAGAGAAAAAAAAAAAAAAGTCCAACAAGGAAAAAAGAAAGAAAATTAATGTAAGAACACTTACAACTTGTTTAGCTACCGCGACAGTTTGTGGCTTATCAGGGTCTACATCCATGTCCCATCAGACATACCTTCTCACGTGCCAAAATCCATTCCAGAGAACGATATTGCACTCTTTCACTTTGTTGGAAGTTACCTCAGAACCTTCTGTTACCACACTTGATTCAGATTGCTCGGAATTAGGTAGTCTTTGTTGCCTTATCCAATCTCTTCGAGCTCTATAATAACTCTTTCGACCTAAACGATGTCGATTAATATTTTCTTTCACATTTTTCTTTCCCCTTTTGCTTAATGCCTATTTCATCAAATTTAAAGAAGTGAGTAACAAACTAAAAAATTATTTAGAAATAAAATCGTGGTTATTCAAGCACAAATATTTTTACCTGAAATTGATCACTATTCACATATGCCTCAAATGTTTCCCATTGTGAACTTGTTACGAATCCAYCATAAAGTTCCCATGGCTTTTTGTCTGCATTAGGTGAACCTTCTTTTGGTGCCAACTTCCTAGTGATAAATCGAGCCACCAACCATGACTTACGCTTTCTGAATCGTCTACACAAAGCTTTGAAAAAATGTTTCTTCCTTTCACCTAGGGAATCCTCAGGTATGTGAAACTTTCTCTGCAAAATAAAAAAAAAACAAGATTGTGATTCAACGATATTACTAGGAATAAGTAAAAGATTAAAACTGAAATTAGACAATACCTTTGTCTCGTCCCACATATTATCCTTGTCCACTTTACTAACTGCTTTCCATTCCCTTATGTTGATATCAAGTTTAGAGGCTAAAAAGCCTATGTGTGTCCCATAGTCTTCCTCCCATTTACCAGGGGGCATGTTGAATTCATCAAATTCAAGAAACATTGGAGTTTTTGTTTTATGCCCCTTCGATGGACCCCTTCCCTTCCTTTGCTTCTTAGATGGTGTTTTTGCATGTTCACCCATAAGCTCATCATCATGCTCATGGTTGGGTTTTTCTTCCTCCATGGTCATTTGCCTGTAAAATAAGGGAATAAACCATAATTAGCTATTGTAGAATTAAGGAAAACTAAAATATTATAGTGGAATCACAAAAAGAAAAATAAAGTAAACAAAATAGAAACCAATTACAACTCACCTAAATATTAAAAGTGCGAATTTTAGACCTTCCACATATAGGTGTTTATACTTGGAGCAAAATATAATACAAAAGAGACTAATTATTGTAATTCTTCTTATTATATAAAAATAAAAATAATTATCAAAGAGATCGAAGAGAAAACAAAATTCATTGTATCCTATTCATATTACATAAAATCATCTAACTAACAAAGAAAAATCTAGCTACTCTATTACATCTATGATGTTGTAACTACATACTCCCCTTCATCTTCATCATACTCTTCATTACTTTCATCATCAACAATATCTTCACCTTCTTGTAGTGGTTGAACTCCGATTGATAAAGGTGGGGTGGCATCAAATCATCATATTCTTCTTCATCAACAACATCCTCAACACCAACAATGCTTCTTTTTCCTTGGACTACAACATGCCATTGAGGATCAATATTGTCCACAACATAAAAAACTTGCTTAGCTTGTGAAGCTAATATAAAAGGCCTACCCATCCTAAAAGACAGAGTCCACCAGGTCATCCCATCTTCACTAATTTTCTGGCCACGTCGATTTTCAACCCATTGTCATCGAAAAACTGGCACTTAAAGGACACATAGTCAAGCTCCCAAATCTCTTCAATAACACATAGTACATTTGTGTCGCATCAACAGGGTTAGTGTCTCAGCACTAGAATATTCAAGTGAAGAAGCTACCACCATAACACCACTATTTTGTTGAACACTCTTAGAATCACGAGTTCTTGTGAGAAGCAATATCCATTAATGTCGTAAGCATCAAAACAAGTAACAAGGTTCTCTGGACCCCTTGCTAGCCACCTAATGTATCAGACACCATGACATTATGATCATCTAATTCATTTGTCACTTGGTTCTAAACCATTTCGCAAATGAACATTATGCTTTGGCATTAGCACATAGGAACTCATTTTCGAATTTTTGACGTTTAAGATCTCAAGGTGTTTTTCTACATATGGGTGAACCTCGGAAAGATTTTGTATGACATATCTGAGCCTTCTCAAATCTCCGAGGTAGGAAAACAACTTTCCTACCTATGGTGCCTTTTCCTTGGAACCTACCCTCATGTCGAGACACTGGAACCCCAATCTCCTTTGCATTTCCAAGAAGGACGGCGCAAAAGTTAGATGCCTCCTCCGCTAAATACATTAATAATGCTTCCCTCCGTCTTGCCCGATTTTTTCTTTGTCTTTTAAGATCCCAATATATCTCTCAAAGGCGATACTCCATCGCAAGAACACTGGACCACATTCTTGCACTTCTCTACTAATGGAGAACTAAATGAACCATTATGTCAAAGAAAGATTTGGAAATACATCTCAAATTGACATAATGTTTCCGTAATGTCTCTTCTGTAAATCTCAAGTGTACTTGGGTCTAATCACCTTCTTACTATAGTGTTAAAAATAAGCACAATTTACTATAGGCATGTCTACATGTTTGGCAATAGACCACGAAGTGCAATGGCAAGAACACTTGCATCATGACATGACAATCATGTGACTTCATGCCAATTAAGTCTCTTGTCAGATAAAGACACTAACGCCTAATTTAGATGAATATCCAGTTGGAACCTTTTATTCCTGTAGAGATTCACAAAATATTTTCTTCCCTCTTGGATAATGTGTAGCAAGCTCGAGGCAAATTGCGGTGTTAGCATCAGAATAAGATGGCCACAACTTAGGTCTACATTCCATCCTTTCAAATCTTTCCGCACTTGAAGTCCATCCTTTGTCTTCCCTGGTACGTTCAAAGAGACTAGTAAGAGAATCACACACGTTCTTCTCAATGTGCATTACGTCAAGACAATGCCTAAAGACAAGTGCTGCCAATAAGGAAGTTCCCAAAATGCTGAACTTTCTTCCAAAGAACACCTTTTTGGAAGTTGTTTTTTGAGATTTCCCATAACCGTTTTAACATTTTTAATTCTCTCGAAAACTTCTGTTCCGTTAAGGCTCACGATTCTTCTTTCTTCAATATGCCCGTTGAATCTGGCTTCATCACGATATGGTGATATCGAGGGAGAAACTCTTGTATGCATGAAGACATTCTTTTTAGAATTTGAAACCATATCGATTTAGGTCTTCCTCACATACTGGACATCCGTTTTCTGTATTTGACTTGAACCCCGACAAATTCCCATAGGCAGGGAAGTCGTTGATGTCCAAAGAGCACAGCACGTAGAGTGAAATTTATGCTCTTTGTGAGCGTCAAAGATGGGAACTCCTTCAGTTCATAGCATTTCAAATCATCAAGAATGTGTCTAAGATACATCATGTCATTCCCGGTTGTTTTAGGTCCGAAATAAGAAGAGACACCAAAATGTAACTTACGCTTCATGCACAAAGCCAAGGAGGTAGATTATATATGGTCAATAGAACTGGCCAGTGACTATGCTGGCTACTAAGAGTGTCCGTATGGATTCATCCCATCTGAACTCAATCCAAGTCTTAGATTCCTGGCTCTTTACCGAAGTCTGGAAACAGATCATAATGAGTCTCCACTGAAGAGCATCTGCTGGAATGTCTAATTAGGTCATCTGTGTCCTTCTCCCCTCATCATGCCACACTAAGTGTTTTGCATCTTTTTAATTGAGAAAAGCGCCTAAACCTTGGTATAATGGGAAGACCATATCACTTTGCAGGAGCCACTTCTTACGATCACTTTATACTCCCCAACTTGTAGCGTGACTCACCATACTTTGACACACATCCAAGTTCTCGTACTCCTTTCGATAAAGCACGAATCATTCGGACATGCATGTATCTTTAGTGTGTCTAAGCCAAGGGGATTAATTAGCTTGTTGGCATAATAGGTGGAAGAGGGAATTTCATTACCTCTGGTAACAAATCTTGAAGGGTTTCTAACAATGAATCGAAGCTTGTATTGCTTCATACCATTTTTTCGCCTTCAAATTAAAAAAGTTAACACACCAGAAACTTTAGAGTATTTCGTTGCATCCAGGATACATGGTGTGTTAGCCGCTTTTGACACTTCAATCAAAATCTGAGGTTGGTCCTCAACATTTTCACCTAGTGTTTCAATCATCTCATCTACCTTATTCGCGTTTGGTGTATCACTTCAATGTTTTCATGCCCTTCACAATAAGGTGATTCAATTTCCTCATTATGATTATTGCTAGCCGTGCACCTAGTTTCTCACCGTGCCAATCCAAATATGATAATCATCCACAAACCCACGGCGACATAGATGGTACTCGATCATTTTAATATCAGACCACCTCTTCACATTCTTGCCAGTCATGACACGGGCAAAAAAGATTCTGCTAATGTTTTCCTTTGATTGTATAAAGCTAGCGTTAGAAAAACTCTTAAGCCATTCCAAAATTCAGGCGTCGTTCTATTATCGTACATCCAAAGACGAGACATTTCACATAAACTGTACAAACGAAACAAGAATTACCACTTAGTAACCATAAAGGCATCCTTAAGACTTTACTTACCAACATAATATTCCTATTAAGGTTTGATATGAATGAATTACATTAGAAGTTTATCTCTTAGGACCGAATTGAAATTTTATAACGACGTCAAGTACATCGAAGTTTAATCTCTATACTCATCTTAAGGAAAAGTTTATAACTATGAAAAATTAGTAGTTTCTGATAACAAAAAATGAATAGAAAAAGAGTTATTAATCTAATCATAATCATAATATATAAAAAATTTTAATTCTTATTATTGGAAGACCACATAAAGTTTTATTATTATTCTAGGGAATTTTCCAAAAAAAAAAATGAATACAACAAACTCACGGTCATATAAACCCAAACTGTACCAAATCATAATTGGAACAAAATGATTTGACACCAATCATAGATATTAAAACCATATAACGCACAGTCATATTATCATATATATGACCATACTTAAAATTGAAAGTAAAAAAGCAATATATCTTTTAGGAGCGTAACCTTTTAATAATAATACTCTTTATTATATAATAGCTAAAGCACTGTTTCACATGTGTTATAGTACTACATGATTATAGTATTCATGGTACTAGATATAATAATATACACAGTAGTTATTTAATTAAAAAAAATCGTTGATACTATATCTTTGATTCATATGGATCTACATGTGAGTTATGTTGACTATTAATTAGTAAAGTAATTTAGCAAAATTAAAAGAAACTAAAGAACATATGATACAAATCAAAGTATATAAGAATATCATACTCTAATACATAATTGTAGTATTTCTGACATGTGAGTGTTTTTGTTTCAATAAATAAAATATTTCTCTATTTATAAAGCCAAGGGGGAGCTATGGTGCCCCCTATAAAAATACCTTTTTAACCCCTAAACTTAGCATTTTTAAGTAAAATAACTTTATTTATTAACAACCTTAACACTTCTTTCATAATCTATATTTATTCTTAAAACATCGTATTCAATCAAACAAATCAAAACCTTATTTGATCATCAATCTTAAAATTACATTCTTCAATGAGTTTAAAACTGAAGTCCTTAATTAATTCAATGCTCAATCAATTCATCAATTCATAATTTTAACTTTCTATATTAGAAAATTCAATTAAAAATTTCCGCTAATTAATCAACAAATTATCCTTCAGTCAATCAATACATTTCAATTCCTAAATAACTATAAGTAATAAAAATAATAATTTCTTTATCAAATTTGTCAAATTATATGCAATCAATATACTTATATATATAATAATATACAAATGATTCTTATAAAAACATAATTTGTCTTCAAAGAGATATAAATAGTCATGTGGTCTTCTTCTATTATTACAATCAAAAAAATTCTTCATCTCTTTTTTTCATTCTAATGCTAATGCATCGTATTTTGGCTATGTTTGTTTTATTTTTATTTTTTATCTTTTTCTCGAACTTTATTGTTATAAGATTTTACAAGGTATATTATTGAATATGTTAGAAATTTCACTTTCGTCTTTAATTTTGTTTACTTACGTTATAATCAGATTGGTATTTGTTTGTGATTATTGTTAATTGTTAATTTAAGAATGAAATATGCTACCCCATTAATTTAAGAAATTTATGTGATCAAAAATTAACACTGACACTTATAAAAAGCAAAAGAATAAAAACAAACGAATCATAAAATAAATATGACTAAGCCAATAATGAATTGACACCAAAAGGACACTTGACCAAATAACTGGCCTATTCTTTGAAGACGGAAAAAATAATAACCCTAACTAGGAGAATAAGTGGCCTAATTCCCTGAAACCAGTTCATAAGGAATATAAGATAGCAGCTGCTACTCTGATTGACAGAGTGACCACCTGAAGCATTATTAAATGCTGAACATGAAAAAACTAACCTTGATATCTCATTAATGCCTAAGACATAATAATAGTGAAAACAGGTACAATTGTGACTGTCCCCAAACTTAACTAGAAATGTTCTTTCTGTTCTAGGCTTCTACATGTTAATAAGCTTAGTCCCTACCATAGTTACACTACATAAAGTTTTTTGAAATTTCCTGTCATCTACAAACAACAGGGTAAAGCAAAGGCAAAAAAAAAGTAAATATAAACTTACCAACGTCCAACACCAGTGTTACAAGGGAATCCGTTTCTAACACACTTCAACCCTGTTGGCCAAAGATCTGCAATCAAAATATTAGATGTTAAAGTGTAAACAAGCTATTACCAATACAACTAGGTTAACACGAGAATTAATTGCAAGGTTCTCTAGCGTACAAATAGTAGTACAACTTCTATGGTGATATTTGTATAGATATATTTGCTGCTCGTGACTCTAGTTATAGGCCTTTTATAAACTCCACAAGCCATGAAATAAACCATGACAACCACAACATAAACTTGAAACCATGTTCTTGGTCTGAGCTACATATGCCATTGAAAAAAAGTTTGTTTATTTTTAATTCATTTTCAATCACTTTTACAACATTAACTGTAAACCATGATTCTGAATTTCGTTTGATTAATATCAGAATTAATCTTTTAGGTTTGATCAATATCAGAATTTAATATGCTTAACATATAAATATTATTTAGGAAAAATTGAAAATAAATCTCGCCTTTTATGTGCTTCCTAATAATCCACAGTGAAGTAACAGTGTGTATATTTAATCCCAACTTTATACTAAATATTCTGTCATATTGGGTCATTCCTTAAAAGTTACCTATAAAAGGATAGGTTAAAAATCTTGGATTAACCTGTTGACTTGTTATTGTATTTGTCACCCACCTTTAATAAACTAAATAAACCTAATTATACACTTAACAATTAATTAAAAGGAAAAACACCACCCACTACCCACTGTACTGCATCCTTACCACTCGCACAACTAATGTCACCACTACCACCCGCACACTCACGCCGACCACCTAGAGCAAGACCTGAAAACCCAATCGAGCCCACCACTACCTGTGCACAATCACCCTCTGGCCACACCCATTACACAATCACGTCGCACAACCCATTGATCTGCCACCTCTAACATCCGTTGCAACCCTCACTTAACGCACACACCGCCAATACTCTCACACCACTCGCACGACCGTTGCCACCCTCGCGCCACTCACGCCGCAACCCCCTCTCTTAATCCAAATCACACACAAACCGGGACATCACTCTCACCACTCACAAAACCCCTCCACCTTCGCACACTCAGCTCCGTTCCCTCTTCTCAATAGCACCAAACCGCCATCACAAATATAGTTCTCATAGGTTAACCTTGAAACACATCAAAAAGCGGAATTACCTCTGCAACGTGCAAGTTTCATGGTAGGGAGGCAGGGCGCATCGGAGGTGTAACGGCCCAGCGGCAGGCGCGACGAGGGCGACAGAGTAGCAGGACAGGCACCGGCCCCCCAGAACCATCGGTGGCAGCAACAGCGCAAGCGCGGCAGTGTGGACAAGCAATTAGCAGCGCAGAGGCAACCGCAGGCTGAGCAGTTATTTTGATGATCTGAGAAGAAGAATGCATGTGAGCAGTTAATTTGATTGATTTGATGAATGCGTTTGGTTGATGGTGAATGCGTGAATGATGGAGGAATAACTCATGCGTGAATGGAGGAATAGGTCAAATGCGTAGATGGTGAAGAGGGAGGTTGAGTTGCCTAATTCATAAACTTAAAATGAAAATTAAAGTGATATAATATGCATGTTGAGCCATAATTGACTAATTCTATAGTAACCAACCCAAGTATATTGGTTACATCACTTAATGGTTTAATAAATCTAAAATGAATTATTTGTAACTCATATGTTTTTTGATAGTTACTTAAAATTTTATTTGTAACCAACATTAATGTGATGGTTACAAATAATACATATATGTAACCAACTTTTTAAATGTTGGTTACAAAAAAGTAATTGGTAACCAACAATGAGCATGATGGTTACAAACTTACAAATAATAAGGGGTTACTTATAGCAATTTTTCCACTAGTTTTGTTTTTCACCACTTGGAACATGATGCTTCATTAAATTTTTATTTGGATTTGGATTGTTTTCATTGGAGAAGTATGGTGTGTAGTAAGCCATCTATATACAGTTGATGTAAAGTATGGAGTAYATAGTATAATGCAAGATATCAAGAGATAAGAGAGTGCTCTTTAGAGGAAGTTTTACCCAGATTTGTATCTCATTATGTAGCAATTTTGTTTTCATCTCCTCAAAAAATGTTGAACTGTAGTTTGTCATATTCCCTCCTTGTGTACTTATTATCCATTCTGAGGATACTTACTCTAATTCATCTTATAGAAAGGATGCCCTTTTGAGAATTATTGAAAATCATTTGAACTGAAATGCAAAAATAAATTTGCAGATAAAATACTAAATTAAATCTCAAAAACAAAATAACAATTGTATTTATCTGAAAATTTATACAGTATATATATTTAATTAAGTCAAACTTATAAAATTGTGGAAGCGTCCAAAATTTAACCCACACAATTAAAAAAAATTATACAGTATATATTTCCATCTAAGTGTCTGTCCTCAATTGTGTCTAACATCCAATATTTCAACATGTAAAGGGGATAAGATTGTAGTAGGTTGGCACCCTTTAATATTCACTGTCACCATTTTAACTATGACTAGCCAATTGTTGCATTTAAAAGTGAAGTTATTGGTCGGGGAGCAAGGTGTATGGCTATAATGAAGCTTAGGAWGGGAAGGGTGTATTCTTTGGGAGGATTTGATGGCTATTGCTAGGACTATACATCTCCCTTGGATTGTGGTTGAAGACTTTAATATTGTCCTTAATTTTAACRAAAKAAATGGGATGCCAGTTAGAAAGAGAGACATCAAAGACATGAGACATTGCTTTCAAAAGTGTRGTTTGGTTGATTTGAAGTCAGTYGGTAGTTTTTATGCGTGGAATAATAAACAGGATCAAAAGAGAGTTTATACCAAAATTGACCGAGCTATTGGTAATGGAATGTGGCTTCAGATCTTTGAATGCTTTGAGGCTCACTTCTTTCCAGAGGGGCTTGATGATCATTTTAGGTGCGCCTTGATACCGTTACTTGCCTAGACCGTTCTCACGTCATATCAAGAAACTTTGGACTTTTGACACCATGTTACAAAACTGAAAGGTTCTTTCCTAACATTAACTATTTTTAGGTCCATATGTAATGAATTGAATTGTCTACCAGCCCCTCTGTTAAGAACGTGTAGCCTCAAGCATTCAAAGATCTGATATGCCACATTCCTTTGTATACCAAATCTAGCGGTATCGGTCAATTTTGTTATTAAACTTCTCTTTGTGTATTTCCTGTTGTAATTATGTTCCACGCATATATATATGAGTATTAAGACTTTCTCTCCCGTTACTTTACTTCCTAATATCAACCAATAGCTCTTACCACTTCATTGAAATGCTAGATGTCCTCATGATCTTTTATGTCTCTCGTTGTCTTAACGTGGCATATTTCCCATTTATCTGTTCGTTTAAACATAATGAGTAGGAAGCTAATATTTAAAGATTTGTTGTCAACCAAATCCATGAGGGATATATGTGTATTAGTCTAGCAATAGCCATCAAATTCCGTCGTTCTGTCAGAGAGATATTGACAGCCCTCCTCTATTCTCTTAGAGCTTTCATTTCTCATAGCCATTGTTAATCTTACACCTTGCTCCGGTGTCGACCAATAACTCACTTTAAATGCAACATTGAGTCAGTAGAGTCATATTTAATAATGGGTGTAGTTCATGTTGAATATTTGTAATAGTTTTTCGTTGTCTCAAGTCCTATACAATAGGCTTGTAGTCGTTTATCCCTTGTTACAGTGTTCGAGGATTATTGTGGGTGATTTAACGACAAGTTTGATGATTCAGTAGCATTTTAGATGAAGATAATGTATACTGTATATAATTTTTTTTAGATTGTGTGTTAAATTTGGGTGCTACTCTCATCTAATTTTTATAGCTTGACTTAATTAGAATAATTATTTCTTTATCTTGTTATAGTTTTATTCAGAATATATTTACAGTGAGTTTGTGATTGTGTTTTGGTTTTTTCGAGATTTATTTAGTTTTTATCTGCGTAGCATGATTTTTACTTTGTTGTCATTTGCAGTTTCAAATGTTTCAGTAATTCTTCAACATGATTGTGTGATGCATCCTTCCTTTGTCAATATAGTGGATGAGATTAAGGTAGTTGGTGGTATTTTAGTTATCTTCTAGACGATTGGTATTATTGCAGTTATCACCGACAGATTGAATTGAGACAACGCTACCAGCGGCGTGGCTTCTAATCACTTTTTATTTGAGTTAATTTGAAAACAAAGAGTCTGATACATAATGGATACAAATCTGGGTAGTAAGAACTTCCTCATAAAGAGCACTCTCTTATCTCTTGATATCTTGGCTGATTTTAGGTTCTAGGTAAGTTTGTTGACTCCATTTAGCTTCTGTTATGAATGTACTAATCTGTACTGTACCATGTTCTATCTTATAGCACCTATAAACTTGTTTCTTTCTCCAGAGTGAAAAACAATGCCGATATTGCAATCCAAATTAAAAATTAATGAGTGTCAGTTTTCGAGTTTTGGCCGAAGTTGTTGCAAAAACAATAGCCAGTAGTGGGAGAAAGATTGGCATATAAGTTAACCCACCTTATTATTTGTAACCATCATGCTCATGTTTGTGTTACCAGTAAGTTACCTTTGTGTTTTTAGACCAAACATTGTGAATAAAATTTGTGTTATGTCTGTTATGTCGTTATTCAATGTATATGTATATTAATTGTAACCATCTCTATGCGATTAATCGTTGGTTTTACAAATTAAAATATATGCTATACTTCATCAAGAACAAGTATATCATTATTGAGCTTATCATAATAATTCTATTTTAGGTTTATATATTTATTAGAGTTACCCTGATTTTAGGTGTGAACCAAGTAGTTCATCGTTTTGGTTGTTGTACCTTTAGGTGAATTAGTCTAATTAATGGCTTCACTTGCTATGTATACACCTTTATATTTTGGTCATAATATTAATGTATTGAAATGATTAGCAAAGAACTTATATCCATTTCGTCTTTTTCACCATCTTACGCATGGATACTCTTTGATTCTCTGTCCGTATTATCAGGCGCTTTGGTTTTTTAGGATGAGTTTTTATTCTCGTACTCCATCATGTGCACGTCTCATTCAACCAATTCATACAAGTCTTTTTTCATACATCATCAAATTAACGCTCACATTGCATTCTCTATTCTTTCAGAATCAATTCTAATATAAACTTGCTTAACTCCTTTTAATTTGATTTTTTCCTTAGTTGGCCCTGTCGTCTTTTATCTTGTGCACTTGTGGCCTACTGCGTCTTCCGCTGCCGCTGTTGCAGTGCCATCCTACTGATGTTCTTGCCTTGCTGAGCCCTGCCTGCTTCTCTGTCGCTTCCTGTTATGGTTTCCTTACTGTCTGGCGCTTGTGGTACCTGCCCTCATGCCGTGGCGCCGTGCTTCTCCCTAGCTCTGGTTGAAGAACTCCGTTGCAATGTTAATCAAGGTTTTTTTGATAGTTATTGGGATCCATAGTGATGTAAAACCTGCAATAGATATATTTCTGTATGATGGCGGTTTTATTGTGTGCATTGTAGGAGAGGTTGAATGACGGGGTAATGTGTATGGGAATGTTGGTTATTATGCCCGTCATTTTTGGGAAGTAGGTAGTCTAAGTTGGTGGTAGGGGTGGTAGTGGCGTTGTCTTTGAGGTGTGGAGTGTTGTATGATGTGTCGAGTTTTGGTGTGGTAGTGTGGTTTTTTATGCTGTTATTTATAGTTAGAGTTATGGTCGTCTTTGTTGATGTGCGTCGTGCTTGTGCTTATGGGTGGCAACGGGTCGGGTTTTGCGAGTGTTGAACTCTGATGTCGGGTTCTTAGTTTCGGGCGATTAATTGATGGGTTGCTGTGTGTGCAACGATGAATTTTATATGGTTCCTTGTTGATAGTGTGCATGTCAGTTGATCCATATTAGGTTGTGCGATCGATTATTGTTAGAGTTAATGTTTGTTTTGTTCAGAGGAGTAGTTGGTGCTGAAGTGTTCTGGGTAGGGTGTGTTGGTGTTCGTATTGATATTCAGGTGCTTACATGTCTGCTGTGTGTTTTTATCGGGACTTGTGTAGTGTGTTATCAATTGAGAGGTGTTTGTTGTTGTTTGAGTTAGTTATGTTGATTACATTTAAGTTTGGTGAGCTTTGTGATAGTTGACGTTGTCATATTTATTGTTTTTTATGAATTAGGGTTGATTTATTTGTTTCTGTAGTAGAATACAAGAGTGGTAGTAGGTGTGCGTTTCCTTTTAATATTCATTGTAGTTGTTTTATAAGATGTAGTGCTATATCTTTTTATGTTTTTATTGAAATTTGTTGGTCAAACATATTTTTATCATAGTCAATATCAGGTAATCATATAGGATGCTTTTTACTCCTTTATATAGTGGAACTGTCTTGAAGAATGAGGTTGATGCGATTGTTGCTCGCTTCGGATATGTATGAGAGTATATGATAGACAATTATAAGTGTAGCATGGGTTATCCTTAATAATAAATAACATATTTATATCATCGTGAGGTCTGGATATTATGGGGAGAGTGAGAACGATCAAAGTGCGTAGTATCTTGTATTAGTTATTATGCGAATTGTGTTTTGCTAGCAATGAATATTTATTTGAGTTGTAGCAGATATTATTGTCTTCATATTGTATCAGAAGCCTAAGAGAGTTATTCATTCAGTGTATAAGTCATATAGATCGGAAGATGTCAGTAATCAAATAGAAGTCATGGTTACAGTTTATGTTTGTAAAATGACTTGGAAAATTGAAATAAAATATAAATTCCAACTTTTTTTTCAATGCATTATGTAGCTCAGACCAAGACATGGTTTCAAGTTATGTTTGTGTGTCATGGTTTATTTCATGTCTTGTGGAGTTAAAAGGCCTAACTAGAGTCACCGATGCAGCAAATATCATTAATCAAAAATCAACCATGAATTGTACTATTTGTAGCATAGAGAACCTTGCAATATAATTCATCGTTGTAACGTATTGTTAATAGCTTGTTTACACTTTAACATCTAATATTTTGATTGAGATCTTTGCCAACAGGGTTGAAGATGTTTGTAGAACGGATTCCCTTGTAACACTGGTGTTGGACGTTGTAAGTTTATATTTACTTTTTTTTTTGCCTTTGCTTTACCTGTTGTTTGTTAGAAAATTTCAAAATTTATGTAGTGTACTTATGTAGGGACTAAGCTTATTAACATGTAGACACTAGACAGAAAGAACATTTCTAGTTCAGTTTGGGGACACAAATTTACCTGTTTTCACTTATTATTATGTCTTAGGCATTAATGAGATATCCAGGTTAGTTTTCATGTCAGCTTTAATAATGCTCAGTGCTCACTCTGGTCACTCAGCTGCTTTCTTAGTATTCTATGTTTGTGTTAGTGATCGCAGGCCCCAAGTATGATTAGCTGAGTGATTTGGGTGAGTCTTGCTCCACGTTTTCGCTTACTATCAGTGCGTTCTGCTATCTTGATATTTCTTATGAAGTATGGTTCAGTGTGTATATGATCCACTTATTTACTCCTATTAGTTATAATTTTTCCTTCTCAATAGAATAGGCCATTTTTACTTTGGTCAGAGTGTGCTTTTGGCTGGTGTTCAATTCATTAGTTTTGGCTATAAGTTACAATTTAGTTTATAGATTCGGTTGATTTTATTGTCTGTTTGCTGTTTTAAATTTTTTGTCATAGTAGTTAATATTTTGACAGATAAGAATTACTTGATAAATTAGATCACGAGTGCAATAGTTTCATCGTCTTTATAGATATTAACATATTAATCGTATGCTTATCAAAATCATAGATTCACACCTATGTCTGATATATAACTTATAAGCTAAAAATCCACACTTGTTGATACAAAAGCTGAAAGTTTAAGATTCTACTTAACAAATTTCCTACATAAATTACTTGTGTTTATGAGAGAACTTTACTATAAACAATAAAGTTCCCTAAAGGAATAAAAATATAAATAAATTATAAATATTACAAATACAACTATGATTGTTGTTGATCGATAGCGAAATTAATTACTATATCGGGTGGCGATTTAAGCCATGTAGATTGAATATATAATAGTATTATTGTGTAATGTTCAATTTTTTGTGATTGTAGGATTTATATAGAAGAAAATAAGCCACATGGACTATTTTAACGTCATTTGTAAGTGACGAAATTTGTAATGTTTTTCATAATATAAGATATCTATTTGCTGAGTTTATTGTCATTAATACATATTGACAATGTGATGCTATGTTTCGCCTATTTATTTGTAATGACAGAAATGTGATAAAAAGAAATTAATTATTTTATTGAGGTGCTTATGATTGAGTATTAGGTAATTATTTGTGAATTGTTTAGATTTTATTGTAATTGACTGGAAGGATTAATTTTTGTGTTATTTGTATTCTATTTTAGGTGTGAAATTTTTAATCGTTATGGAGAATTATCTGATATTCTATAAGTAAGTTAAATGTATGAATGATCTGAATTGATTTTTTTTGTGCAGACATATTAATAATGTTATAGTTACTAGTCAGTTTTTAAACTAAGTCGAATAAGAATGCTACCTTTCATATTGCAATTGGAATCACCAGTAATTGCTTGCACGCTTGATTCTTATTGTTGGTGTATTGGTACGAAGTTTTTTAATTGATATTGAATTTTATATTGCTTAGTTATAGAGTTGTGTTAAAAGTTTTTACTGATAATAAATTATTGATTTACTTAAAATTAAGCCTATGTTTAGCTGATAATATATATCTCTTGGATGTTTTGATGTGGAGTGGGGCACCATAGCTCCACCCCTTGGCTATTGAATAAAGTAGTATTCGTTTAATTTTGAGATCAAAGACACTTCATTTGTCTAAGATTAGGAACGAATACTTGATACAATTATGTGATTAGGAGTATGATATTCTATTAGTACTGTGGTGATGTTGTGATATGCTTCTTTTTTTAATGTGTTTTTAATTCTTCGGAAATTTTATCTTACAATTGAATATGATCAAGTATCCATAACATACTCACATTAAGTAGCAATAGAATCAAATATCTATTGGTATCATCGAGACTCTGGTTTTTGTTGTAATTAATAGAATAGGACTTATATTTGGAGTATTAGTTAGTTACTCGTATTGAGTGTCTTTTGTTAGTTACGCGAGTCGTGTTAATACTATATCTTACAGTAGTTAGCTCTGTGGTTGTAGTACGAAACATGGACACAGTGCTTTAGTATTATATATCAAAGATATTATATTTAAAAAGTTAACGGGATCTTCTCTAAAAAGATTTACTTCTTGCTGTGTTTAACATTCATATTTATGAGGTGCATCAGTGATGGTCATGATATGATAGATTTTCTTAATATGACTTGCTGTTAATATGGTTTAATATTATATTGTGTGTTCAACATTTGTTGGTCCAAATTCCATGAATGTCTAGTAGCGTTTTTATTGGTATGAGGGTTTTGGATATAATTAAATTATGACCGTGAGTTGGTGTGGTTATTTTCCATTTTTGCTTTTTTTTGTAGTAAAATTCCCCATAGAATATAAAAAAAATTATGTGGTCTTTCCTAGTAAATAAGAATATACTATAATATTTTTGTATTGTCATGATGATTATGATTAGATTTATAGTTAACTCTTATTCTATTCATTTATTTGTGTGATTCAAGAATACTAATTTTTCATCAGTTAGTTAAGAACTTTGTCCATTAAGGGATGTATTTGTGATATGTTTATGAATAAACTATCGATGTAATATCATTTGACGTCGTTATAAACGTTTCATGTTTTCAATCGATTGTCCGTAAGATAAACTTCTTAATTGTGTGTAGTGTATACATGGTCTGTCGGCACATAGTCATATAGGAACTTTGTAAATAAGGCTAAATCTTGAGACTTTGTTTGTGTGATAGGTACTGGATATGCAGTGCTAGCTTTGGGTCCAGTTCTATGTGGGTAATTTTTCTTACATTTGTTATCCGTCTTTGTTACCAGATATGATTCCGAGATAATGTCTGTTTCTGTCTTTGGTGTACGATTAACTAGAACGAACGCTTGTATGAACCTTTTGGTTGATTGGCTTAAAGAGTGTTGTCTATACGCTAGCTTTGGTATTATCCATCAAATGGTAAACCTTTAGCAATGATAGGAGCTATTCTGTTTTGACTTCCGGTGTGCTTTATTGGATTCGGCTGGTGCGCAGACATTTGAAGAGTGTGGTTATCTGATCATTAAAGAGTATCGTGCGATAGTGTAGCATCTAGTTTTCTGTCGTGTGTGGTTTTTGTGGTTTATATCATATTTGGATTGGCCAACGTGAGGAAATCTAGGGTCGATCGTGGCTAGTCCAGCATAATCATAAATGAGGAGAATTGAATCACCTTATCTGTGATAGGCGATTTGAAAAATCATTTGAATAAGTTACTGGGTGATGTGTCACCACCACTCTGACGTTAATATAAGAGTATATTGATGAGATGATTTGTAAAGGCATGCATAGGTTGGTAACAATGTTGAAGGTACCAATCCATCGATGTTTTGAATGAACCTTTGT
>SNQN01006229.1:12339-39891 GCA_008642245.1 Bassia scoparia | reverse complement strand
TTTTTTTTCTTGTTTGTTTCTATACATGTACAGTATGGTGCCTCTCAAGGAAGTCTTCATCCTCAAGGTATGCTCCCTATAAATTTAATTACGTTCCGTTCTTTAATAGTCGCATCCTAAGTTTATGTAAYCATATTCATCGATAATTTTTTAATYAATTTKATTTTTCAATAACTATGTAGATGAAATACAAATTGRCATATTGATAATTTTTTAATCAATTTTATTTTATGTGCAAAATGTATTACTYTGTATGTAGTAGTAGTTYGTTCGATATAGTATTAAGAAAAGAAAAAAYTATATRYAGTCCTAAGAAYTTAAAAAGRAAAAAAATATGCAAGAATTGTTCATCTAATATATCGATTAGTGCACAAGCCTTATATGTACCCGACCCACATACAAAGTGATGTATCAACATTTTATTGATTAACTGGTTGGAACCCTTTCACATTTAATTGATTTAGAGAAACTTTATACTTCCTCCGTGTCAAAATAAACGCAACGATTTGACATTTTTCCTCTCTACTTTATGTTAAATCATTGCGTTTATTTTGATACGGAGGAAGTATATAGATTCCACGTACAAAGGTCAAAGGATGTATGTGTATCAGTATCTTATATGCAATTAAGAGTACACATACAAGAATTTCACAACTGAAACTTAATAGGCAGTTGCGTCGGCCTGATACATCCGTACCCGTGTCCGTGTCCGTATCCGTGTCCGTGTCGGTCCGGGATTGGTTAGAGTAGGACTAATAAATGGGGTTTGGTTGTGTACAGAGTGTGGACCAAGGTGTGTATCGAGGTGCTCAGCAACGCAATACAAGAAGCCTTGCATGTTCTTTTGCCAGAAATGTTGCAACAAGTGCTTGTGTGTCCCACCTGGGACTTACGGCAACAAGCAACTCTGCCCTTGCTACAACAACTGGAAGACCAAGAGAGGAGGCCCTAAATGCCCTTAATTATTATATAATAAGATCTATAATTACATTGTTTATCATCTTACCTAATATTAATTAAAATATAAGTTTGTAATCATTATTGTTGTGTAATTACTAGCTACCTTCCCCAACTACATTATTATGCTCTAAGTTACATTTTATGATATGAAGGAGATCATGATTCTAAAAATCATCATTTATTTTTGTTGATTTAGCCTCAACATATTGTTTATGTATGTCATGAAATCATGAATCAAATCAAATGTAATAGGAAGTTTATAATGTTGATTTTATGATAATGATATTTTTTCAGTGGTATGATTTTAGAGCATCACTAATTGAATTAACTACCTTCCCCAACTACTTATTATATGATTATGACCTTGGACAGTGAAATCGAGTGATAATTTACACTTATGATCTAATCGAATTCACAAGTCGAACTCGAGCTACGTCAAGTGCAACAAGCTACTTTCGGCCAACTATTCATTTGCCGGAGTTGGTTAAACGTTAAGAGTTTTACATGCATATGAATAATGATATTGAGGATGAAGCATAGAAAATGAGTCTTGATGAGATTCCTAAATAGGTTATAGTTTTTGATTTTTAAGATCTATGGACAACTTATTTGTAGCTCTCTTCCATTATTTCTCTTTTTTTTTGCTCTAAAAATTGTCTAAACTTTCATAAATAGAAGGGCGAGTTTTTTTTGGCAGGAAGAATAAAGATTTGATTAATAAGAGAAAACACCTTACAATTAGCCTAATAAAAATTTCAATCCGAAACAATACAATCCGTAAGTAACGGAGAAAATAATAATACACACTATCGAAGGACTCGAGCATGGAGGCTTGGAGGAATAGCTAGGATTCCACAGATTATGAAACTAATACTGTACATCAGGCCCAGATACTATGCTGAGAAAGGCCAAATTTATATACATTAAAATTGCCCCCGCAATGATATTTGGGTAAACAAACTTAAAGCCCAAATCAGATATATCATTCTAAGTAGACTAACATGCAACATCACTTCCTCCGTTTTTTTTTGATGCATCACAAAAACCTTTGCATACTTTCAGAAACAAATTTCTACCGTAATATTTAGGTGAGTTATGAGTCTGTAATTTTAATAAATGAGGAGAGAAATGTGAGGCCAATAATCAAAATCCCGATTCAATTCAACGATTTTACGATCTAAAATTGAGTTTCGTCCGATTCTATAGTAGAATCTTAATTTTGATAGACATACGATCTATGGAATTTCAATTTTGAGTGGTAGGATTATAGCGATTCAACGATCCAATTAGAAGTGTATTATCAATAATTAAAAATTTTTGAATTTCTAATAGAAATAGTTGAAACTACAAAATTCTACATTAACCATACGAGGAACTATATTTCGACTTCTAGCTACTAGCAAACTTGAAATTACACTTAGTTTTATTCTATGTGAGAAAATTTTGATTATTTTAATATTATAGCTACTAATGCATGTTTATTCTATATTATAGTCTTATTGTTATTTTTGCTATTGGTAAAATCTTACAATTCTACGATCCGATTTACGACCCGGTCCTACTACATTTTGATTCAAGTAGGATCTCGATCTTGATAACTTGTGTAGGCATAGGTAATTTGCATCAAAATATTACTAGTTGGTTTGTTCTCCATTTGTAAATTTCTAAATAAGATAATTGTTGCAAGTTTTCAAAAAACGAAAAAGTACAACACTTAATTTTTTTAAAAAACTATAAATTTGAGTACAATTTTGTGGACATGTAGACTACAAGTATTTGATAGCAAAACTATAAATTTGAGTAACATTTTAGAGTCTTAAACTTTAAATATCAATAGTAGAAAATACAACCACATTGATGCTCGATTGAATCACCATTAAATACTGTGTTTCTGAACGTTTTAGTTGGATTTGATGCTAAAAATGATGTGAGGTCATCATATGTTTGCCTAAGTATGTGGTAAAATTTTCGGAAAAAAGAGACGAAATCCGAAAAGACGATTTGAGATAAAAAAAGACTATATATCACAAAAAATAGGCTTTCAGAAAATTTTTGAAAAACTATAAACTTTATGTAATCTTCGATGGTCATATGATGAACCAAGCAAAATTTGAGACACAATTGACAACGTAGGATTTTCGTTGGCTCGCTGTGCTGGTTGATGTCTCGCTTGTTGAATATGCAGTGTTAGTGCTACTGGGGTTAAAGCTTTTTTGGAGCTAAAATTGGCGAAGGTCATTCATATGTGAGTATGTGACCTTTAGCCGTGGAAACAATTCGGAAATCAAAACGGTCGTCAAAGCCGCAGTTTAAAGGTCCATTTTCAAAGATGATAGCTCATGCAATTATGTTTTGGACCATTTTTAAAAAATTGCTAAAAAGTTGTGGTTGATTCTCATACCATATAATGAAGCACGCAAAAATGTGGGGCCAAAATAGGACATATGCAGGGAGTTTCAGGCACCAAATGCTCAAATGTATCCTTTGAAACGCTTGTAGGAGACACAACATTAATATTTGAATGTTGAATTAGGCAAGGGGTCATTCCCATGATCCTTAAGGTGTGGGGAAAACTTTGAGCAAAACTAAGACAATCATCAAAACGACTTAAATTTGAAGTGTAAGTTCACATTTTCCCGCCTCCCAAGGCATGGGGCGAATGACTCAATTTTGGTGAGAGATCCATAAGATTATGTGGGGATGTCGTACCAAAATGAGTTGCATGAAGCTAAAAATGCGAGTGAGAGACTAAGAGTTGAAATTATGAAACTTAAATGACATACTTTTTCGTTCTTTTTAACGTCAACTTTGATTTTGACACGCATTTTAAGGAAGAGATTTGACGGTGATAAACGAGCAATTTAGGTAAAAATAATTTGACACTAAATACATATGTATCATTCTTGTTTGTGCTAAAATATTTTACATATTTACTCGTTTATACCTTTAAATATCTTCCTTACAAAGTGTGGTCAAAAGCAAAGCCGTTAAAAAGAATTGGAGGAATAGAAAGATTTTACAATTTATATTTTCATTTAATTTTGGTGTTATATGAGCCCAAGATCATACTCTAACCCTTTATATTAGTAAATCTTTAAGGCCCATACTTTAAATTAGTACTACTTGCTGCCATCCTACCGCAACAATACATACCAAATATAATCAGTCCAATTTGGTCATGGTAAGCAATTAAGCAATTATCATCCAAATTTCCCGTGTTTCGAATTACTCGTTATACTTTTTTTATTTGGGACAAAAATCAAAATACAACACAGCTTCACTCGAATTACTAGCTTTAGCGTAGTCTCAACAACTCGATTAGGTGTGTTTTATCTACTGTATAGCGACAAGTGCAGCTAGATACCAAAGCAGCAATACAAAAGGCAATTGATGTTAACGAACATACAACAAATTGTGTGTTAATGTATGTTGTGCTCAATTAAATCAGTAGTTATAATAGAGATTAGCAATTTGTTGTTACAGTTGTTAGTTGTTATGATAAGTTGTTGGTACAACTGTAGTAGTTGAAGATGGTCATCAAGAATACCTTTCAGTGTATATGTTGCTTCATTGTTTGGCACAAATAGTGTTGCTGAAGTAAGAAGCAAACAATGAAACAAAAGCAATGTGGCAGTTTATGTGAACGCCGTAAAGGCGTCAATCTTATAGATTCGTAAATAGTGCAAACCTAGCGAACTAAACGTATGTACCATAGAAATAACTTCAAAATAATACGAAATTAGTAATATTCTGCACTAAAACATGGTTATAGTAGATACACATGAATAACATGATGGTATGCACAACCTTGGATTATGTTATTAGAGAACTCTCAAATATTGCATAAACTACACATAACAATACAATATATGTACATATCCACTCAAAAAAACCAAAGGAAAAAAAGAGGGAAAAACCAATGCTCAAATGAGAAATCACTGCTAAAGGGTTAGTCCCTCATATGATTTACTGGGTATACATTGGATGGTTAACAAAACTTTTCATACAAAGATTGAAAGAACACTACACCAACACCGCCTTAATCCGACTGTGATCGATTTTCACCTCTTACACCTCCATGCTGATACTGAATACAGGGGCCGATCTTGCCAGCAAATTACAACACATCCGTTCTCTTCCTTGATCCTATAACCATCACAACTACACCCTTGCAGCAAACGCCGTGCTTGCAACATTCCCATGTAGCTCAACGGAACACTTCCAAACCCGGCCATATCGAGCCTTTGCATCCACCTATCGAGCTTTTCGTGCCTTTCTCTTCTTTCCCCTCCTTCACAGGCGATTATATTCTTGATCTCCTCACCAAGGAGCGTTTTTTCTACCTTCCTCCTCTCAGCCGATGATCTTGGTAGAGTACTCTCCAAACAATCAAACAATGCAGCGTAAAAATACAATGCCTCGGACAATCTCTCCATTAATCCAGACCCATTATGATTYGAGTCTTGCTCAGATATAACCATAATCTTGGGTGACAAACCCCACAAAGCAGCAAGAAAACCATCCATCTTTGCTGAAACACTGATCGACGTAGGAGAGGATGAAGCAGAATCATTACTCGGGCTACTACGCCTATTAGCATTGCCCCCATTAGCCCCATTTCCATGATTCATTATAGGCAAAGAAGAACTTTTYCTTAGGGTTTCATCATCAGATGACAAAAGGGTATGAAGYTGAAGGACCGAGCTAATGGCTAAAGCTTCCCCGGTCTTAACACGAAGCTTTTCGATATCAAGATCCTCTAACTTGCTAACAATCGGATTGAATTGGAATGGCAAATCCAACTTCTCAGCCTCATCAGTCAACCTATGAGCCACTTGTTCTAACACTTCCTTCGCTGAATGCACCTGTTGTTCTGATGATTTTTTTATTGGCGAGGTATTGTGGTGCACCCCGGTAATTCCTCAATGGGTGGATTCAGTTGCAACTCAAGGCCTGAATAAGGGTAATCCATTTTGCGCAGTCGGATGCATTGAGGTCCAATATATGACCATCTTATTCCGCTCCATCGATTCCGATAATCGACTGAATTCGTTAACGACGATGCAGCTTAGGAAGGGGAAACCTCAAATACAGCTTCCTTGCAACAATTTTCCTCTGATACAACAGGCTTCTAGTGAATTGGAGGGCTTATATTGCAGGCCATGATTTGAGCACCTTTTGTCGGACAAGGATTGGGCGAAATAGGCAGCATTCGTGCATGTGTATCGCATCAGGCGCCGAAGGTGGGATAGATTTGCTCAAGGGCTAAGTTGGCGCATTGTCTAACTACCGAGTTGAGACATGATTGCACAAGTAGCAACAAATGTATCAAATAAAGCCTCTTTTTCTGGCTTTAAATTCCCTGAGCAGGGATGAGGATTGCCTAAATTTGGTGACAATTCTTGAGAAGAATTGAAGGGGTGAAGATGATGTTCTGATATCATCATCTTGAAGGCATTGGTCATTCAAAAAATTACTCCCAAGAATCAAAACTTTACTATCCTAATCAAATCCAAGCAACCCCCAAAAAATCAAACTAGGGATTTTATTTCAAACTATCAAGATAATCATCAATAACACCCAAAATGAAGCAAGCAACAACTACAAAGGAATGGGGTTTTTGATATCCAGTATAAAAGGCCAGAATAGAAAGATTGAGAGAGAGAAAAACAAGCAAAAGAACGAAACTTTAGCAAGCAGAAAAGATGAATCAGATCGAATCAAAAATCAAGAAACAAATTCTGGTACGAAAAAAAGAGGATATACATGAAAAAAGCCGAGAACTTCAAATATGAATTGATTACACCAATAATTCTGGGATTTCTGCAATTCACACAAACCCATCAAAAGCCCTCAACAAATTCCCAACCTTTCCGACGTGAATAGAGATGAATCAATCTGAATTATGACTTGGTTTTTTCTCTCTCTCTAAATAATAAAATTGACGGGTTTTTAAATTCTTCTCTGAACAAAAATAGTTCAAAAGAGAGAGAATGAGAAGAGGGCGTGCTTTGAGGGAACTCCACAGAATGGGGATGTAGGTTAGTAAGGCAATGCGTGGTAGTAGCTTTTGCGTCAATCCTTGTTTTGTTGTTCACTTTAAAAAACAAATAATAATAATGTATAATTATTTTTTTTGTTAAGGAACAGATTAAAAACAGAGGAATATGGAGTGAAGAAAGAGTGATTTTTGTTGTTTAACTTTAAATTGCTTTCACAATATTTAATTTGGGTTTTTTTATAAACAATCGAACATAAATAACAAAAAAATGAAAAAAATCGATAATATTGATTCAAGAAGAATATAATATATGATAGTTGAATGAACAGCTGAAGGAGTTAAAGATATAGCAGGTGAGTGGTTTATTTATAATCAGGAAACTCATGATGAGGGTACGGGTGAGAAGGAAAAAAAAGTTGGCATGATGCTATGGCGGAAATCGAAATACTTCAGGCATAATATGATGAAACACTTCAATTATAACAAATAACCATTGCTGCTTACACACTGATTGATCATCCTCTCTTATGTACTGGCAATTTGGTTATCTGCTCTTTTTTATTTGTAGTATTTTGTTTATGCATGTATTTTTTTATGGGAAAATTGTCCGCAAAATGACAAACTTGGTTTAAGGTACATGGAAAACCCAACTTGATCAGTGCACTACGCAAATTTGAACATTGGGTGAAGGAGTCGTCATACATGAGGTTTGGGGTGCGAAATACGGAATATCTATTAGAACTCGAGCCTAAATAAAATTATTGTTCTAAGGTTTTATATTCAAAAGTCATTACAGTAGGAATTGTTTTTAATCTTGTGCCAAATTATTTCATTACAAACTATGAATGTTTTTTTTGCACCCATGAGTCAAGTAGGTGTTGTTATGTGCACCCGATTAAGTTTGTGACATTTCATATTTTCATGGCACTTTGGCCAAGTGAGCTATTGTGCCAATTTGTCTTTTTATTTGTTATCTCAAATGAAAACAAAGTAAAATTTTGTAGGTTGTACAATGTTTGAAGTTTGAAAACATGTACAAATGCTCAATCAAAGGTGAAGTCTAATAGCATAAGTTCAATTGAAGGATTGTGTTTGTTCTTTCCTCTGCAAAAAATATGACTCTTTCAAGCATTCAATTTAGTTTTCAAAATTCTACTTACAACAATTCCGTTTTTCTTCCATTAAATTAGACCATTGCGGAGAATCATCAATTCAATTCAAATTTTTACGCTAAAACAAATGTAAAGTTAGATGACGGTGACCTTATTTGTTTGATTAAATCCTACCTCTGTAAGCTTAAATTCATTTTAAGTTCTACTTACAAATATCTTATGGAGATGCGCTTGTTGTGCCTATAATTTACAAAATTCTTTCAATATCTGACTAACAATGTGATTTATCATATACACATTGTATAAATACAATTAAGCTTTTTTTATAAATAATGCAATATTCTATATGTTTTGGAGTATGTACTTACGTAGTTTTACAAGGTACAAAACTACGAATACATGGATTTTAAAATAAAATGAAAAAATTAATCAAAATTATTTATTTATGTCGATGTGACACGTAATTTCAGTTTATATTCTTCGAGATTTATAAACCATTTTGAAATACATTGAGAATGTTTTGAGTCAATTTATTTTACCTATTTTCAGAAATATATGTTCAGGATAGAAAATAAAAAACAGAACTTATTATTTTTCCCTTTCCAAAACACTTCAGAAAATAACCTTAAAAGAATTAGGGTTAGGGTAGGGGGAGGAGGTTAAGGTAAGAGGGGAGGGCGCGAGAGAGGAGAGGGTTCGCGCGGTTCAGGAAAACTTAGATTTTGAAGTTCATATCCAAACAATAAGTTAAGATAAGTAAAGAAATAAGTTGAACTTAAACGAACCCTTAGTACTATGGCTTATGACTGAGCGCCCTTTAAAAATCATTAATTATATATCTACTACGACTAATGGAGTATAAATTTATGTAATTTCTTTCCAATATGATCCAAAGTTTAGTGTCACAAATAACAAAGTTATCCCTTGAGAAAAACAAGAAGGTGAGGAAATGCATAATGTTTATCATATAATCGGGAAATAGATCTTTGTGTCATTTTTTGTTGTCTTTGAAAGACTCCAACTCTGTTACAATTTTCAAAATGGAGGGTTTCGTCTTCGACCTGTGGTGCGTTTGGGAGTTAGTAGGGAAAGACAAGGAAAGGCTTAGAAATGTCGCGAATCTTTATTCCAACACGCTTGGCTCCAAACATGCCTTAACAAAGACAACAAAACACCCTTTATTTTCTCTCCTCTCTAGCTCTAAGTTTGTTGGTAGTGTGGCTAATTTAAATGTCGATTTGCTATTCCGCACCCCGAGGCGTAGATATGAACCAAATAGTGTGTGATTCGGAGTAATGTTATCAATAATCGCGTGTATATTAATGCTATGATGTTTTGATATCGTTTTAGTTATCTTATCTATGCGTCGGGGCGCTCGTTACAGTATTATTATTAATTGTAGGAAAAATTAAAATAAAAAAAAAGTGAATTTGTTTAAAGCCAACACAAACCAAAGACAGTAGACAATACAGTTTTGGTATTTATCCTAGTTCTCCCTATTTAAGACACGAGACAAGGTGGTTAAGATACTTCCAAAAGTAGATACCATTTTATCTTTTTTGTATATTTTTTTTGGACCTCTCTCTTTCATACTCTTTTGTCCCATCTTCAAACTACTTTTTTTATGTACTCGTATCGAATACGACTCCGATAATACTGTACGCATGTCTAAGTCATCGATAAAATGTTTACTTTTTCGTTTAAAGGGGTTTTGAAGTTAATTATCGTATGTGATCCATAAGAAAATAAGACGTTTAAAAATTCATTATGTTTATAATTTGACTACGTATATGTACATGTCTCAATCAAACTGATAATATTTTACTTTGATTTGTTTGAAAGTTTGAAAGGTTTTGAGGTTTAGTGGTGAGAAACATACGATTTAAATAGTAAATCGTAATACGAAGTATATATTTCTAGTCGGGAGAGTACAATATTACTGTTTCATAGATTATATGTGACCATTTTGGTTAATAATAGTAACCCTTTTTTATTAATATAGTGACCACTTATATTTATCACTATATTCGTGTAATTGAAATGAGTGACTATATTGATATAGGGTCACTATATTTTAATAAAAGGGTAACTATATGTTTGATGTACAATAATTTATTGTACATCCGTGCATACAATAGCCTCTGAGGGGATAATCAGCTTAGTTTGTTTTAAGTAATGAGACTAGAGTGTCATTTGTATTGTGTTTTTAACAAGAGTATAGTTTTTGGCGTTATACGCTGTTCTGATTACTAGTTCAATTTTTAATTTTATCGATTCAGTTTAACTTTGTTCATTATTGAATCGCTTTATTGATAATTTGTTCTGGAAAAGAGAGCCCAAAAGAGAATGAGGTAGACATTCATTAATTTAATTAATCAATTATATTAAAAATTTAAGTATGTCATGGTAAAATCGTTTACAATGATTGTTCCGAAATATTAATTGAATTAACATTAATTAACATTGACTGCCGCGTGATATTGACATGCATTACAAAATCTATGATATTTGGAAATATATTAGTTCTTTTTAGGGTGGGCGCTCGTTAGCGATAGCATATTGATATTTTAATTCCCACCTAATGACACCTGTTCATTGGCTTTCTAACAAAAGTGGAGCATCGTAACACATTTTATTTTTTAGTGAATGGGGTTAGGCTGAATGAGGTTTTGCCAAGGGATTTGAAGCGAAGATCTCGAGATGATGAAAAAGTTTGATGGTGTTGTAATTTTTCCCTTGTTGAGAAAGTTTCAAAGACAATGTTATAGCTTTATATCTCTTTTGATTTGAAATAAATTATGAATTATATAGGGGAATGTAACCAACTAATAAAAGATGATATTGTAACACTCGTGAGCAATTTTTTTATACTTATTTTACCTCGTTTAATTTCGTATTTAAAAATTTCAGTTTTTAATGCGACATAATATTTTATTTTATGGAATTGGGAGTTAAACTTCCAGAGTGTTATGATAGATTTATAATCTAATAGAAGTACATTAATGTACATACCTAGAAAAGAATATTGTGATGGATAAATGCCCCCCTCTCTTGTTCAAATGGTTTTACAAGTAAATATGACTATTAATCATAGAAAAAAGAAAAAGAGTAATATTATAAATCTCAAGTATAAAGTAGCGTATGTTGGTGTTAAATTATGTGCGCTCGAAGGTCATGCAATGATGTAAGAAGTTGGTTTTCTTATGTAATGTAAATGCAAACAGTGATGAACATAGTAGTTCATTAATTTCAATAAGTAAATAACTTGGTACATTCAAAAAAATTGAAATAAAAAACTGAGTTGTTGATTTATCAAGCCGTAGCCAAATTAAGTAATTACAAGGGTTTTACTTTTCATTTTCAAAACAAACTAAGGAAATCATTTCGTCAAAGGGAGGACTTAGAGCACCCATAGCGAATAGCATAAGAGTAAGATCACGGCGATCATAAAGGAAATAAGGGTGATCGAAAATGACCTCTACGCTCGACTGAATTACAAAAGATACATTAGAATGATATCCTCGATGCAACGGAATGGTGTGGGGAAAACTCACGTGATCACGTGTGAAATTTGATTGTACACAACGATCACTTTTGATCATCATGTAGCGGACCTCGATACTTTAATCGACTTGATTTTTAAGATTCAAATCAAACTTGAAAAGAAGCAACCCTAATCTTTTTTTTTTTTCTGTTTTTAAAAAAACAAAGGAATGGTCACTGACACCAGGTAGTGTATGACTGTCACAAAGGACTTAGGTGATTCACATTCAACATTTTTGTCTTTTTATATTTGTCTTTCAAGTAAATTCAAGAACGACAAATTGATAAGAACAACAAAAATAAATTATAAAAAAAAAAAGGAAAATTCAACTAGTGCCAAAAATTTGACTGAGGTAGAGTAACACACGTAAAATGTACAATAGTGTGAATGGAATAACCTAAGTTGGTGGGCACACTATTCTTTGTTTATGCCACCACAATTTCATCTTTCTGCCGTCGGTTATTTAACTTCAGTCTTGGACACTAATATTCTTCACATAGTGGAAGTGAATCATATGCAATAACAACAACACATGACTGATTGCATGGTGTGTAGTGTGGGGCCTCATAAACGGGTTGCGTGTGTCGTGTTCGTGGTCATACGTATGTTCAATCGGATAAAAATTCTCGATTTAAATTGTACTTTTAACTTTTCGTGTACAAAACCTCAATTTAACACCGACTTTATCATGTCATATATTGCGTCGTGTTTTTTTTTAAAGTTAACCTTAGAATCTTATTCTATTAGTTATCAAGCACATATGTTTTGCAATCTATTTCAATAGTTAATAATAAAATTTCATACATTACAATATAAAATTTATATATTCATGATATAAGTTCGGATATTTACTATAAGTTCAAAGCTATTTTCTTGTAAAGTGATAAGAATAAAATTCATATGTACTTATTTTGGTTAAATTCACTTGATATTTTAGGGTGTATTCCCTCTCCTAAAAGTTTATATGGAAAAGAGCTTAATAAAAAGATTATTCTAGAGATCAGCTTGATTGATTTGTTTAAATTACAATTAAGAGTACTAATATGATCGATACTTATTACTTCCTTTTTTCTGCGTTAAAATAATTTTATTTTCCCACATTTTAACTTTCGAATATTCAAACAACATCTATGCAATAAAATGAAGTTAACAAGGAGGTGCATTTGCCATCAATTGATGACACAAATTCACAAGTTCATACTCATGGAGTTCATTACAAAAATTTTTGTTAAACATCATGAAGGTTTTTTGATGATGGCGTTGACATTGAAATTGTACTAATCAATACAAGATTATAAATGGGGGTTTTTTTAAGGGCTCCACCAGAAACAAAAAAAAAAGGGCATGTTACTATGAGTTTTGAAGCAAGTCCAATATATATCATAGAGATATAGACCTTTTCGTTATAGAGTTGAGATGGTTTGCTTTTTAAGAGTTAATTTTGGTCCCTGTTTTGAACACCCACTAATTTACTTTTTCGTAATTAGTTTTATTCATATTTAATACTCCTTGTTTTTTTAGATGTGCCTATCAATTTTGAAACGGTTTTAAGAGTTGATTGAATTTGAATAAAATAGTTGAGTAATTTGGTAATAAAGTTGAATAAGTTGGTAAAAGTAATGTTGTGATGAAATTTATGGGACATAGTAATTTTGGGTGAATATATTGGGTTAAAATAATGAAAAGTTGACTTTAGAATGAGTAATTCATTAATATTCAGAGTAAATAAGTACGATAAATAGGTAAAAAAGTTATTTTTAGACCTGATTTGGAAAATCTATTTGAAAAACGACCCAAAAAGAAACTGACACAGCTAAAATAAGAGGGAGTATTATTTTTTAAATTTTTTTATCTTTTTTACTGCTTAGTAAGTAGCAGTATTTGAGTAGCTGGATCATAATGCACCAATTAGGTTGTGCAATAATCAAAAATAACTATTAGTAAAAACATGCAACTAGGTTTTGTCTTTGCATCCTAATGGATGTTTTTTGTAGACATTTACATTGGGCGAGGTGTTTATTATCATTATGTTTCCACTATTAAATCCATTACATTTTACAACCATGTTAATATTCTAATTGTAACTTGGGTGGTGTGTTTGTAGTTGTTGGTGCCTTTTCTCTCATTGTCATAGGATTTAACTAGATTTGTATCATAGAAGTACTAACAATTCGATCTTGACCTATAAACTATTCGTGTTTTAATCAAGTTGATTTGGTTTTTGATTTCAGTCTAAAAAATCGACAAGAACTACTTTGTTGACAAGTTGATTTGGAAAACGATTCGAATGAGGATGACTTATAAATACACTCTCAGATAATGGCTCATGATTACTTTATGTTTTTTAGGTTACAAGTTTGATTATTATCAACTACGGTTCTAAGTGAGAGAATTTAAACAAGATGAATTTACTTTGTGGGTTTAGTCACAAGTTTGATCTCTATTAGTTGGTTTTTTGGATGCTGAGATTTTTTATTTATCATTAATTATTGTTTTCTTAAGGATTGGCTGGACCAAATCACCCAAACCTAACTAAACCCGATTCTCTAGCAAAGTCTACACTAGTAAAATAATTTCATACTCGTTTTAAAAGAGTTAACAATTAACGCCTATTGATGATTCGTATGATCACGACCTGATTGCTACCTCTAGTTATATACGCGTAAAAAGCAAACCAAAATCTAATCATCCTTGTGCAAAAGGGATGCTTGTAAGGCATTCATGGTTACAATATTGCATTGCAAATTTGCAAAAGCATCTCTCACGATATTTTCATACCTGTAAACATGTTACTTCTACTCATAGTGAAGTGATGATGAGGGCCATAACAGCACAACATCACATGTGGGTTCACTCCCTTCATAGAAAAGGCAAAATATTTACAAGAAAAGAGAAAGACGGTTGCAGCTTAGGCGTAGTGCATGTTCCACGTAGTTGAGTCCGTCCCCAGATATTATGCTGGGGATTCCCTGTCCAATATGGCTAGTTTCTGAATAAGAACGTCGTGACTGTGTCGTGTTCCATCTCGTTATTACTATGTAAGATATATCAATAATAATAATAATTTATTTGGTAATTTTTGGCAGGAGAGGATACAGCTATTATATGCGAGTTTTTGAGACAAGTAAAAAGACCAAAGTATGAAATCATGGGCACATCACTATCATGAGAATGACACTAAATCAATCTAAACGCTCCAACTACTAGCAGTGAATCCTACACTTTCACTTCTTTTTGGCCAAAACTTCATTTGTTTCACTATTGCCTAAGTTTGATCAGAATCCACTGCGATGCTTCTTTGTTGAGAGTTGAGACCAGTCTGGATTTAGTTTATGGACGGGTCACCGCGGGCTATTCCTCCGTTTCACTTTACAACTGCAACGTTAGTCTGTACAATATGATCTAAAATTTAATATCGAAAATATACGCTTCAGGTCGATCCTCATCAATTTATGTGAAAGATGGTTATTTCCATTTCATTTTTTAAAAAGTTTATTTTCCCTAAATAAAATAAATTGTAGGTGAGAAAATGTTGTTTTTACAATATTTCCAAAATAAAGACAATAATAATTGAATTCTACGGTATCAAATAAGTATTGACAAGTACTTTCTAGTTTTAATAATGCACTCCAGACTTTATGATTTGTCACTATCGATCACATAACACTTGAATAAATGTTTTGAGCTTTACACATAATAAAGAAAAATAATCAGTGATATTTTGTTAGAGTTCATTCTCGTTATAATTATAATTATGTGTTAAGTGTCAAGTAATGTCCGACAGAGCGCATAGTAGTCGGAAATTTAATCATGATAGGTATATTCTGATAAGATAAGCGGAAGATTAACAAATTGTATCTCGGTGAAGTCTAATTTTAGAAGCAGAAAAAGTATAATTTCTTTTATGAAAGACAATTGAACAGTACAAGTAGTAATGACTGTCATTACCGAGCAATTAAGAGGTGTCAATAAACACAATGGTCAAATCAAAACAAGTGACCGCATGTCAAATAGGCATTTTGGCTTTGTACCGAAAAAAATTCGATGCTTTTGGCTTTTCTACAAAAGTTATCCCTCTACGTTTGCGAAATACTAGCTATATAGCTACGTTTTATATTTAAGAGAAGAAAAAATTGATATTATTTAAGGAGCGCCAAGTGCATTAGATAAAACTAAATATATTTTTAAAAAATGTATTAATCTTGGAATACATGCCAAATTACAGTCCCAAGTGAGTAGCCAGGTTTAGAGTTATTTTACGGCCATGGGGAGCTTATTAGCTTTTATTAAAAGATTACAGCCGTAAATACTAATTGATGTAACCCAATTGTACTTCAATCGTTTTTAAAAAACTTGGCAACAGGGACCGATTTTGGGTGAGGGGATAAACATTCTTTGTTACAGCTTTTGAAAACGGGACGAAGTAGATTACTAAGTCACTAAACATACTTAGCATAGCAAGATATTGCACTGAAACAAAGGAAGGCAGTGCTTAAAAAGAAATACCTGATCATCAGATATCCTAAGATTTTAAATGTAGGAGCGATTATGCAAGAATATGGGACATAAAGGCTGAGCACATGGATTTCGAAATACGATCCGATATCCAATTTGCGGATGCCGTATCCGAAAATCTGGATATCTATATCCGTATCGATCGAAATGTTTCGAGTATCCGATATTCGACTTTTTCGGATCGATACTACGGATTTCGATATTCGATTTTGACTAATATATTTAAAAAAATTATAGGAATATTAAGACATATAAAATTTTCATGGAACAAAAATATGTTTTCGGATAGTACGGATATCCGATTAATTCCCGGGAAATACCCCCCCGAAAGAAAATCCGAAAAAATTTTCCGAAAATTTGAAAATCAATATCCATTGGTATCCGATATCCGACAATTTTGATCGAATATCGATCGAAATCAATTTTTGAATCGGGGATATCAAAAAAAACAGATCAATGCGGAATTCGAATATGTCGGATTTTTGGATAATTTTGCTCAGGTCCTACTAGTTTGTACCTACAAGTCAAGCTTCTGCCGCACCTCATTACAAAATTCAAACAAGAGGAGAAATACACCACATAAACTGTACCATTTTTGTATTAGATTAACAGTTGCAATTTGAAGATAGCAAATAATTAATTAATTAACTTATGAGTTAAAAAAAATGAAATACATGATTGGTTGACTGTTCAACTGTAAACACGCCTAATTAAAATACTGTATAAGAATAGTGGGACAATGCAGCAGCAGCTTGATACGAGAAACTGCGACAAACAACTTAACTCGGGATGACCAATTGTGTTTGGTATCAATGAATGTGTGGAAGTTTTTGTTTGGAACCTACGTTCAACATACGTTTGAAAATCGAAACCAGCCGACATTAATGTTATATTAATCATCAGGTTAAGGACGGATTAACTACTACATCAGAAGTTCTCATGCACAGGACAGTAGATGCCTGTGTGAGCCAATCTACAGGTTCGGCGATGATCGATGAAGCATGCGTTCGTGTGTAGGGATATGATCGAGCTGGCACATTCTGAGCGAATGAAGTGCATTAACAGACAGTATAATAAGTGTAGTAAGGGATGCAACATGGAAGTCTATAGAACTGCATCACAGAAGTATAGATAAGATGCGGAATGAGACATCATGCTCGTTTTAGTAAACCATTATATCAAATAATGCATCCTCTGTTTTCGTAATTAAGGTCTTTAATGGCCTGCATATTTTCTTTTGTTTGGTAGTAGGATAACATAATTCTTTGTTATTATTATATTACTTAATTGGAGTTTATAATAATTATGCAAGTTCATTCATCTAAAGACGGCTTTAAAATTCGCAGACCAACAAGATATGCAGAACAAGTTATTATTTGGAGACTAGTCGGATCGATAGGTGCAAGCATATGACTACGTGAATCAGACGTGAAAATTTGAATGTAGAACATTACTGCGAGGAAAAGAAGCTAATCTTCATAATAGAGGGCAAAATGTAGATGCATACAATCTGATACTTGTAGTCATGTCCGCATTGGCTTCTGGACGTAATAGGCACCTGCAAGATTTACTTGACAGCAGAGTCTTCATACTGAGCAAGACAAACAGCAATCTTGGAACCGATTGCGGCGTTTTTGTTTCACAAGAGCAACTATCTGGAAGCAAGTAGGGAAGTAATTCACCCAATTTATCGAAAGTGCAAGTACAAGAGTCATTTCATATGAGTGAAGCTTAAAGTTTCGCAGTTACACTACTGGACTTTACAACACTTGGTTAAGAAGAATAAGAAAGAGTGAAAAGCAAACGAAAAAAGAGTTCATCATATATTAGATGTCAAGGATCTAGAAGCAAATGAGCTCTCCTGTTTAACTCATTCACTTAGAAGCAAAGGAGTTTCAGCACTTCCCTTTAATTTTCTCCTGAAAATCATCATATACATTACTGTTTACGACTTGGGACGTGAGCCCGCAGTAGCAGTACTACAAACCTATAAAATGATTGGTGAGGCAATCTATCAAGCTTAATATCTACCTAGCTTACATTCAGTGGCTTTTTCGTATTGCAGATTCAAAAGCTTCCAGAGCGAGAATGTTTCCTTTGGAATAGGAACGGCATATAGCCAGTTTGCAGTTGAGTCTAATGTGTGGCTTCTGCAGTTAAAAAAAGTGATCACGATTTGTGAGTGTTGCTCGACTTGTGAGATGGAAATCAATTACGAGTAGAAGGAAATTCCAGCACTAGAGGTGAAGTAGTTGCAGGCACCTATCAATCGACAGCGCATCTCCCTGCGTGTCTAGCACGCAAGAAACCTAAAAAACAGAAAAACAAAATTTATCACAAGTGATGTGGGATTATGTCTATAAACACATACGACAGAAGCGAAATGCGCAAGCTTCTCATTGTTCACATTGTAATACTATATGTTCGTGGACATCATCAGCTTACATATGATATCTAAATCACCAGCTTGGGACACAATAAGCGCAATGACTATGCAATTAAATACAAGTGTGAGGTAGAATACATAAGCAATTATGCAATGGTGCCTGAATTTATTATAATCTAATCTAAACAGCATTTAATACTTCAATCTAAATGAAGAACTTGCAGGTAGAATAACTTTTTTTTAGGTGGGAGGAAAGTGTCGAACCTTTGAAGGTAATGTCTAAACTAAATGAGATAGATAAAAGTTCGACTACCTACTACTCAAATTAGGATTTTTAGACGTAATCAATTTTAGCTTAGCAAATACTGGATATTAGGAATCGGCTCTTAGTACCTTGCAGCACTTGTTGTGAGTAAAAAAGCAGGAAACCATTAGTCTATTCCAGCAACAATCTCCTGAGTTCCTGATCAGACAGAAGAGATAAAATAGATCACGAGGATTAGAAGGGATGAAGGTGATATAAATGTTGCGAATTATTTTCAAAGTTCTCGTGCAACTACTAAATACTCGAGGTTCTAGGTATGTAAGTATTGATTTAGCACCAGCGCAGATTCCCAGTACTGGAACGTTTCCCCAGCTCTGTAAGAATAGAAGAAACATCATCGCTGCAAGATACATCAAAACCAAGAAGTATTAAATTAATAGTTGGTACTACTTACAAGTAGCCGCGGTTTTAAAATACAATGCTCATCTACATAAAAAGGAACGTCCATTCTATATTATTAAGAAATGTCTTTCATGATTTCGAATAAAAAGTATACAAGCACAATCAGACCTCAAAAAACTACTACAGTGAACACATCATCATCCAAACTCCATGATAGACGCAAGCTAATAAAAGATTTGATGCAAAACTTAAATTTGGGTAGGACGCTAAAAACAGTAACCAGTAGTCCATAAAAAATATCTATCAACATACATGCCTCGACCGCCAGCGAAGGTTAAAAAGGGCAAGGATAAGATTGATCACTCATCCTATAATAGCAACATCAGAATCTTGATTGTAAACACTTGATTTTAGTATGTCACATTTAAGAAGGGGAGTATACGTTTGCCACTTTCATTAATTATAAAAAAAGGTTGATCATGCAAGAGCAATTGAAATGAGAATTGAGAAGTGATAAAGAGCATATTATTCCCTTTTCCATTATTTCCCAAAATAAACAATGAAATAAATCATATGTTGAAATCAGGAGTAGCCATGGCCATGTTCACCCCTGGCTAATCTAGATCAAATGTGTTAGTTTTTATTTACATGTCAGGGCATTAGAAAAGGTGAATTACTTTGTTCTCCATGTCGGTGTACTCCCCCAATTCCTCCAGTCACAAAGACTGAAATGCCAACCTGCATTTGAAGTAATGATAATAAGCCAACATAAAAAGGTTATGTCACACAATGGGTTGCCAGGGGAAAACACCTTTGAGGCAAAAAKCATTGTTGCAGAAACAGTCGTAGCACCGTCTCCACCTGCAGCAACCTAATAGTAGACATGAATTAGTTTGTAGCTTCAGATAAAACTAAACCAACTGTTGTACCTACATGCACAATAAGCTATTCTTTGTGAAGAAGACCAAGTAAGACAACTAAGACCTTAAGAAGTGAGAGGAACTACACTTCTTGAGAAAATAATAACAGATTCTAGGCAGCTTGTTACTTTTCAGAAGATTGTAGACAGCCTAATTTCATTTAGAGACCGGAAACATCATGAATTGAAGCCGACACCTGCTAGTTTTCCTATAAAATAGATTAACAATGCACACAAAAAAGACAGTGCAATGTGAGATCCCCAAATATTGGGAATGAACATTAATTATAAAATTACATACAAATAAGAAATTCTTACACTATAACTAAACATAGAATATGAAAAATGTASGAGTAGATAGCATATGCCCTTTTAAAACAAGTTAGTAGGGTATAGGTGTATAGCCATAAGTATCATTACTTAATACCTCCTGTAACACATTGAGTCAAACATATATACCTTAATCATACAAATGGCCAAAACAATTGAGTCTTATCCTTGCAATTACAAAATGGATGCATTTAATATACCAAAATACTAGGGCAGCACAATCATCACGAGTCCACATCACAGAAGTAACTGTAATGAATTTACTCACTCACTACACTCAATGAAACAGTGATGATAGAAAAATAGAAGGAAGGATGGGATTTTGTTTGATTAAAAGAAACAGGATAAACAACTACAAAGGACTTTCGAGAGGTCCCTGGCTCTCCCAAGCAAGCAATGCTTTTGATTACAGATTTCTGAATGCCTTTTACAAATGACTACACTAGACTTAATACCCATCAATCCCCAAAAGGATCCTACCAACTCTCGTACTACAACTGTTGTCTTTTGCCCTTTTTGCTTTTAGCCTCTGCTGCTCCCTTCAGCTTTTGTCTCCTCACCAACGTTTGTGTCTCCACCCTCTCTTGTTGTCTTGATGTGGTCTTTCTTGGTCTTACGCCTACTGTAAGTGAGCAGGGCTGGTGAACGTATTAAATGCATCACAGTAACAAACAAATAATCTTACTACAAACACTTCATTTAGTACCTTATGATCCAAAGTTGGAAAGTTGCCAGCTGGAGACACGGTAAAACTGTAACCACAATACTCTACCTATAAGTTACTTCATGGGCAACATCTAGCGGTAGATGGTTCTAGAAAATTTAGTCACAACAGTAAAGAACTAAAGGTATACAATTTGTTTGTCAATCAATCAATCAAAGCCTTAATCCCATATGACAGGTCGGCTAATATGAACCAAAAGTGATTATTTCGGGAGGTCATCCACATAGATTTTCCTCCTCCACTCTCTACGATCGAGAGCCTCACTCCTTCTACCAACTGTTTCGGGTCCTTTCTAACTCCTTCCCACCAAGTCATTTTTTATCTCCCTCTACCTCGTTTAAAATCTCCCAGATCTCATTCTTCCACTCTTCGCATCGTTGCCCCCTGAGGTCTCCGTCTTGCATGCCCAAACCAACACAAGCAGTTTTCCCTTAACTTGCTTGCAATATGTGCAACACCAACTTTCTTGCGGATAACTTCATTTCTTATTCGGTCTCGTAGAGTGTTCTCGCACATTCATCTTAACATCCGCATCTCGGTGACCCCTACCTTTTGAATATGCTCCTTCTTGGAGACCCAACATTCAGTACCATAGATCAATGTTGGTCTTACAGCATGTGTAGAATTTTCCCTTTAGCTTTAGAGGGATGTTTCGATCACAAGTACTCTCGTAGCTGCTCTCCATTTAAGCCATCCTAACTTAATCTTGTGGGCCACATCTTCGTCAATATCACCGTTCTTTTAGATGATTGACCCGAGATACTTAAAACTTTCACTCATGGACAGATATTTTCCGTCTAACTTAACCACTCCATCACTTGTCCATTGTTGTGACCCAAAACGACAATCTAAATACTCAGTCTTATTCCGACTTAGCTTAAATCCTTGAGATTCCAACCTTTGTCTCCATTGTTCCAACTTGGCATTAATCGCAGTTTTAGTTTCATCCACCTATACATCATCATTCGCAAATAACATACACCATGGTACCTCATCTTGATTGGCTTTGTCACTTCATCTATAACCAATGCAAGAAGGAGCGGACTCAACGCCGACCCTTTATGTAAATCGATTGTTATAGAGAAGTCCTTTGTCAATCCATCACAAGTCCTGACATTTGTTGACACACCCCAGTACATGTCCTTAAGCAGGTCAATATACCTTCGAGGAATACCTTGGTACTTTGTCATAAGCCTTTTCTAGATCAATGAAAACCATATGGAGGTCCTTCTTCCTTGCCCTATAAAACTCCATCATTTGTCTCAACAAATGAATTGTTTCCATTGTGGATCTTTCAGGCATAAAACCAAACTGGTTTTCAGACACAGGTACGGGTGACGGACTCCGGTAAGAGCCCAAGTGTCGTACATTTAATTTGTAAAATTGAAGGACTCTGGGATATGATTTTGGAGGATCCAAATATAGGATATAGACACGGGGACACGGGTTATTTTTATTTTTTGGATTTTTTAATTATCACTATTATTTTTTATTATTATTACTACTAATTATTATTTATTAAAACTAAAATATAATAAGAAAATAATTAAATATAATTTAGAAAATAAATTAAATACATTTAATTTTGATAAATATAAGTACTTTGTACTTCTATTTGTTGTGTAAATGTACAAATGAAGTTATGGGGCAATAAAACAATAATAAAAGCATGGACAGGTGCCATGCATTAGGGATGAGCAAAAACAGTGGGTACCCGACTCGGTACCTGGAACCGGTTGGATCGGTACCGGTTCCGGTTCCAAAAATGAGGAACCGGAGGTGACCAGTTCCGGTTTCGGGTACAAAAATTTTGGAACCGGTACCCAGTGGGTACCCGATGGTACCGGTTTTGGTACCGGGTATCCGGCACCACCGGTTTTATAACCAGTACCAAGTAACTGGTTATGACTTTTGAGTTTATTAAAATACATTTGTTAAGGTAAAAAAACCCAAATTATATAAACTATAGAAACTTGAAATACTATTGTATAAAGCATTGTATTTTTGTGGCCAAATATTATACAAATATGAAATTAGTTAGGATAATCTTTGCCTTTTACTTATTTTTATTTTTAAAAAAACTAACCGGGTAACCGGTTCCAATTATCAGGAACCGGTCGATTCCGGTTCCACCCAAAATGACCGGGTACCCGGTCTTGCTCAACCCTACCATGCATGCATAAGAATATTTTGTCAAAGAGATTTTAAAATGCCTAAAAAGTGAAGCAGAGAAAGGGAAAGAAAAATAGACAGGTGCAACTCCTAGAAAAAGAAAAGGAGGAAACTGAAGAAGAAAGAACAGAAGAATCGCTGCTCATCGGCCCGGCCAGAGTTTTCTTGCCTTCTCTATCTTCTTCTTCTTTTATATTTTAAACAAAATTTTTCGTCGTGTCCGATTTTCTTTCCCGGGGTCTAACCCATATCCCGTGTTGTTGGGTCGAGTCGACCCTGGTACAACAAGGGAAAGTGAAGAGTCCGTGCAGGGAACATTCCCTTAAGCGATGTTCTATTACTTGTTCCCACAACTTAATAGTGTGGCTTGTAAGCTTGATTCCTTGGTAATTAGAGCAATTCTGAGCATCTCCTTTGTTCTTATAAACTGGAACCAAAGTACTCTTTCGCCAATCTTGAGGGATCCTCGAAGTCTTCCAAATCTTGTTGAACAACTCTGTAACCAATCTCAACCTTACCCAAACACCTCCACGGTGGCTCCACCGGTATACCATCAGGCCAACTGCTTTCTTCGATTTCATCCTCGTCAATGCAACCTCTACCTTAACTCTTCTAATTTTTTGTACAAACTCCATATTGATTTCCTCCTTCCTTACAAACGTATCCCCTATGACGGCCTCTTGGCATCCATTGAACAATTCATCGAAGTACTCCTTCCACCTTTCTTTGATGTCCTCATCTTGAACCAAAACCTTGTAGTTCTTATCTTTGAAACACTTGACCATGCCAATAGCCTTCCTCACCTCTTGTCTTCTTTTTGCCATCTTAGAAATCTCTTTTTCTCCTTCTTTGGAGTCTAACTTTTCATAAACCTCCATGTAAGCCTTTTCTTTAGCTTGTCGCACTGGTACCTTTGCTTTACTTTTAGCGTCACCAAGGCTAGATAACAATCCTTTTTGTATTTGATTGCTGCTTTCGCCTTTTCATTCCACCATGAAGTATCCTTATACACTATAGTTCTCCCCCTTGATTCCCCTAAAACCTCTTTGGCCACTCTTAGGAAACAATTCTTCATTTTTTACCAAGTTGCAGCATCTGGATCTACCTCTCCATCCCAATTAGTCTTGTTGATCACTTTTTCGGTGAAAATCTTAGCATTTGCATCCTTTAAGATCCACCATCTTACCCTTGGATCCACTTGACTACGCTTATTTTTCGCACTTTCTTTATAGTCATCACCAAGAGTCTGTGTTGGGTAACAACACTCTCTCATGGGAGGACGTTGCAGTTTACACAACTTTGTCTATCCGCCCTCCTTGTGAATAGAAAGTCTATTTGAGTTGCATTTGCACCACTCCAAAAAGTTATCAAGTGGGAATTGCACTTCTTAAACCAAGTATTAGCCAAAATTAAAACATAAGATTGAGCAAAATCCAAAATGGTCTCTCCGTGGGCGTCTCGTTGCCTATACCCAAAACCTCCATGAACACTCTCCAAGCCATCCCGCCTTTCCTTTTTTTTCTCAATATATATAAGTCGGATGATTTAATTTAGAAGCCTATTGTTTTTACTAAAAGACAAACAAATGAACGATCATCGCTCATGTATTTGAAAGGAATTCGTTTAGCCTGATCGGGTTAGAATTCACTATTGTAGATCACCTCCATTTATTTGTTCCTAAAAGATATGCTGGAGAAAAGGTTCGAGGAAAAAACCAAGATGGCAACAAAGGGATAGTGACATCACTTCTTGAAACTTGTTTAAAAAGTGATCCTTAAAAAGGCTAAGTTATGTCAAGAGAACAGGTGAAAATAGCAAAACATGTTCAAGGTATGAGCTAGTAGCATCACAGAAACATGAAGATTCATGTTATTCCAATTTCAGAGTCTCCCCTATGGTTTGAAAGAGATCTTGCTTGAGGCATAGGATGATGAATGCAAGCTACTTTATCCACTAAATTACAAGGAGGTTAGATCCATAGAGTTCTTTATCTGAAAGTATGAAATGCTGCAACTTCTTAAAGTATTGACAATTTGACACTTCACTAAAATAGTTTGATTTGGGCCATTATCATCCTAAACCAAACCCTCCCTCCCCCTGCCTCAAATAAATGTAAGTTTACATATACAGTGGATTATGAGAGTGCTTTTAACTTAGCACAAAAATAGTTCTAACAGCATTTCAATTCCACAGGGCAATTTCCACCAACTGTTTGATAATCCTAACAAGCAAGTACATAAATATAATGGGGAAAGAGAAAGTAAATGAGAGATAAACATGTACGAGCTACAATATAAACAATAAATGGGATGGGGTGGCTTCCAAGAGAATGAATATGGGAAAGGGAGCCATTTTCTGAAACAATTAAATCCATCAAAAACTAATTAGATTTTCTCCTTCTGGCAAATTATGGGATAAAGGACATGATGTAGGCAACGCTGCATATACAATGGACACTTACAACTGCAGCAATGTCACGACGAGCAGTCTTGCGAACTTGAGGTCCTGTTTTGGCCAACCTCTCTAACTCTTCAATTTGAAGACCTAATCATTAGAAAACATATGTCCACCTTAGGRCAAGTAAATGCTATTGTTCTCCAGCTAATTCATTATATCTCTATTTCTCTCCGTGGGTAAGTAAAACATCAATATGCATCACAAGATCATAGATGATTGTTTGAACTTTTTACTTCTTTTTTTAAGAACAATTTAGACCTGATAACATGTTGAGTTTGATTTTCATAGTGAAGAAGGGTCGTATAAAGGACATCAAGTCATCAACAAGATGACCAAATAACTWGAGTAAAATACATGTCAAATTCAAGAGTACAAGTAATACTCTAGAAATTAGAAGGCTGGGGAAATAAGCACCTATACGCGGAATTCCGTCCAATATTGCAACAGTTGCAGGAATAGCTCCATTGTCTCTCACAATTGCCTCTATCTCTTTCGCAGTTTCCAAATTTTGAGGATAAGGCATTCCTGATATTGTCGTGAACAGGACAATCGGTAAGAGAAAAAAAACATTAGATGGAACTCAACACTATTCTTACCCATACAAATTCATTGTAGAAATGTGTTGGAATTACTCATACAGTTCATTTTCAAACAAACAAACCCAATGTCAATTGCACATACGGAGTACATAATTACATCAAGAAGACAAGAAACACTTCAAATTAACCAGGTCCAACACTTAATTCTTATTCATGATCAAGGTTACTACATCAATTACATTTTATATGGACTAAATGGCAGATCTCATACACTTGTAGTTCTTATATTACCAGCATTCAGAAGTTCAAAATCCAAAAAGAAACTAAAAATTCATGGTTATTCTCCATTTGACTCCTTTTAGAAGATTCATTGTAATACTCAAAGACCACCACCCTCTTCTCATAGGAGATCCCACTTGAGCTAGTGAATCATCACATTGCCTTTCAATTAAATCAACCACAATTTCAACACACATTTAACATCTTCTAAGTTCTAATTACAATTTCAATTCAAATATTAAAATCGATCACAAAAATCAGATTTTTACAGCAAACCTATTATCCCCTTTTCAATTAAGCAAATTCACAACAACAAGAAATAAGAAAATAGAAGGAATTATATAAAATACCATGGCATATAATAGTAGACTCCAATGCAACAACCGCAGCACCACGAGATAGAGCATCAGAGACTTCAGGGCTTATTATGATCGATTCATCCTACATTACACCAAACATTTAAAAATTCAAACTTTTTGACAATTCCTTCATAATCCAATAAAAAGATGTTGATTTACCCACATATAACAATTAATCAAGGAAAACCCAGTCTCAATCTCCCCACCTGCAAAATGGTGATTATAAATTAGGAAATTTGTTCATGAATGTCATAAAAAGACACTTTTTGCGGAATACTGTTAGATTTTAAAAAAATTGTCCAGAATATTATCTTGGGATCACTGCCAAATCGTTTGACTCGATGATTTCGGCCAAATAGCACACGTGTTAGTCACGTTTGACTCGAATGATTTTCGGCCAAATAGACACGTGTTAGTCACATTTGACTCGATGATTTCGGCCAAATTCTTTAATTTTACTATCGACAGTAAAAAAGGTTGCGAGTTGCGACAATATCATCATATAGTGATTAAGATTTGACTTATAAGGAGCCCTAATTAATTGTCGATTTGATAGTGGAATTGCTGTATCATATAAGATTGAACCAA
>SNQN01006229.1:0-12314 GCA_008642245.1 Bassia scoparia | reverse complement strand
ATTAATAAGGAAACATAATTAAATAGATTAATCAACAAATAGCAAAATTGAAGAAGTGGTATAGTTGAAGTAGGTTAACTGATATGAAACCTGAAATGATGAAACCTTGAAAAGAACAAGGCTCGGTTGTATGTGCCTACTAATATTGTCAGTCTTGAAATAGCAGAATCCATCGTTGATTTGTGTTGTTGTTTTCAAAGTTTCAATCTTTTTAATTTTTGCGCAAAAAAAAAAAAAAAAAAAAACACTTAAACTAATCTTGGGCCAACTCTATATCTTGTTTATGCACAAGAAAGTGTAAAGTTTAACTTTATATATCAAAACAATAACTGGAATCTTTTGTGAGTATTCGTTTTTGTATGTTTGGGGTATTGAATTTGGAATTGGCAAAATCGGTGATATACATTAGGAAATTTTGTTCATGATGTATAAAAAGCACTTTTTGCAGGATACTGTTGATTTTACAAAAAATTGTCCAGATTACGGATAATTTGTGATCACGCCAAAATCTCGTTTGACTCGATGATTTCGGCCAAAATGGCACACGTGTTATGTCACGTTGACTGATGATTTCCGGCCAATAAGCACACGTGTTAGTCACGTCTTACGATGATTTCGGCCAAATTCTTATAATTTTACTATTCGCAGTAAAAGAGGTTGCGAGTTGCGGACAATATCTTCTTAGGTGATAAGATTTGACTTATAAGGAGCCCTAGATTAATTGTCGATGATTATGTTATTTTCAATTTTGACTCTCAATTTGATTATCTACTTAGTACTCAATTATTATCATCAAAAAATTAAAACCTAATAAGTTGTTATTATCTTGTAATAATTGGCTCCACAAATTAGAACTCAATACAAACAACCAATTGGATTAACAACCACCAATTCACACACACTCTCTCTCTCTCCTCTTGAAGCCATGGCAACAAAGTCATTCCCTCCAATTCTTAATCCTTCCTTGAAAGATCAAAGAAACCCAAAATATTTCAATCATCACTCCACTTTCTTTGATACCCCGATTATTTTGTCATTCAAAGCCGAATTCAAAAGTGTTCTGGGCAAATTCAACTGCCATCATGCCTTAAAAGAAGTTGTATAATCAACTGATTGAGACAACCCTTGTTCTAATCTCTCTATGCATCTTCAAAGCTTGTTCTGTGTTTAGGTGGCACTGGTGTGTTGAGTAAATTCACCTTTTCTCATGCATGTATTCATTTGCATTTTTGTGCCCCTAATTAGTGGTGTACTATCTAAATTTGTCTCGAAAATCCTCTAAATAATCATTATCCAGTATCATCAGTTGCGAGTGTGCGCGGTAATTCCACGTCCGTCTTCTTATGCTAAATTAAGTTAGTTGTTGATGGGTGCTTGATATTTGGAGCGCAAGGTGTGATGTGTGGGCGAAATCGACCACTAGCTAGTCGATATCCATCTAAGTGACTGTTTTGTTTACTGTGCTGATTGTTGGTTAAAAGTATCATATCCTTTTCTTTGCTTTAATGATGAGCTAAAAATTAGATTCCTAAGTTTAAGCATTGATGAAAGAGGGGAAAAACTTATCTTAGCTATGATAAACTAGTTTTTATGTGCAGCGATGCGGTAAACCTACGAAATCGCCAATTAATGAAATGTTATATAATATTTATTTAAATAAAATGATTAAGAATAGTATTTGCTATTATTATTCTTTCGGAATAGTTATAAAAATATAATTTATTTTATTGTAATTATTTTGTAAATTAATTTTGACTTGAATTCAATAATTCTCGTATGTTTCAATTTCAATTTGTATATAATGTGATATTTGATTAGTACTATAAATTGTATTGTCAATTTTTAATGAACATGAATTTAATATAATAGAAATGAAGTACTTTAACACATTAATTTATAACTTTTTTTAGTAAGGGTATTATAGTCTTTTAGGCACATTGATTTCTAGGGTATTACGATTTAAGAGGGGGACACCGATCTTTCCTCCCCCTTCCCTTAATAATAGAGTTAAACTGAATATCAATGTATTGCTACTTTGGTGCCAAAATCGGGATGATTACTATCTATACATGCCTGTAATATGTGAACTTATCATATAAATTACAGAGACTTCATATAGTCTTAGGTAGGGTTGCTTTTAAGCGACCCTCTTTCGGGAATAAGGCTTTGATTGATTGGTTGCTTGAGATATGTGATATTAGAAATTTCGTATGTACTAATGATCCCTGAAGGTTATAGATCATTTGATTGTATTGCTATGGACATATATATAAAAAAGGGGTTTTTGTGTGTGCGCTTCGCGTGCGTATGTGAAGGGTTGGGATGTCATGATAGAAAGTGGTACTTTGGATGTATTTTACTACTTTCTTTTGATGCCGAGTGTTTGATTTGTATGCAATTGCATGTGTGTTATTGCGAGGAGGCAGGAGAATACTATATTATAAACACTCCCTCTCACTTATTATTTAGCACTTAATTTTCTCTAAGAAACTCTTGCCTTCAATGAACCTTCCATTGTTTCTGGTTCTAATATTGTATAACCCTATATTATTAAACACTCCTTACGTACAAACTTATATTAGCTACTTAATTTTCTCTAGAAACTCTTGCTTCAATGAACCTATCCATTGTTTTTAGGTATTATATATATTGTAAACCCAAAACCAATATGTCTAATTGTGTGTGTGTGTGTATATATATATATATATAATTATATATATATTATATATATATATATATATTATTATATATATATATTATATATATATGTATCACTGAATGAGTTATTTCAGGTCAAACATGTAGAAAGAAGATTGGTACCTTGTTAACATTAGAATTCGGGGGCAATATTCAATATTTTGAAGATATTCGGACTCTTGACTAATGTCATCTTTCCTTTCTTAGAGATAGGAGGACTTCATGGCTGTTGTCTGTTCTGCTACACCTGACTTTTCTGAGCCTGGTGAGCATAATGTCTTACATGATGTTGCTTGATAATATAACTACTGTACTTTTCTGAGCTGATGATATTTTAGAAAATATAGATGCTTATCATTTTGTGGTCATTCATCCATTAGCCCAAATTGTCTTCCTTTCGTTGCAGGGGCAGATAGTGATCGTATGCTCAACCGTTCAATTTAAAAGCACGCCTTTATTTGCGAGATCCGTGAAAGGCAACCCAAATATTTGGTGACAAGGGGTGAGAAACTTCAGGTAGTTCTCGGATAATCAACATGAGTATGGATACTATCAGCTGCTGCAAAATAGTCTTCACTTTGGCTTCTTGTTCTGTTGCTCTATATCTTTTTCTTCTTCCATTGTTCGCAATTTTTGTCCTGTAAGATTACACTCTTATAACTGAAGGTGCTTTTGGAATGATGACAGGTAGGGGAACACGAGGACATAGAGGATCTTATCCATCATTCTTGAGGTTTTTCTTGTGCAAACTTGACGAGTTAATCCAGTTTACTGTTATCATGAATCCCATGGATTATTGGTGATTGGAATACTGGACAACTTTTTCTTTTTAGGTGTACACACTTTATATGCTGCCACAGCGGACAACGCTTTCCTTCACGGAGATGGATGGAGATTATACCCCTGAAAGAGTGGTCTGTTACTCATGTAATGTTTTCTACTTCTCTCGATCTTGTTGGAATTCTCCTCATAATCTGTATCCGGAGTATTATTTAGCCGATATCCAAGTGCAGGGTGTATTACTATATCAGTACTAATACTTTAACTCGTATCTGATCTTTGTGCTCACGTAATCTTTTTCTTCCTGAAGATTGGGATGGGTGAGAATTCTCATTTCATACTACCCTCGAATCTTGAAAAGATTGTTCTGTTTCATCGTTGAGTGACCAAGTTCATAACTGCCATGAAGTTTGCTTCTTTACCCTACATAATCTCTGAGTTGCTAACCATTGGGCTGTTCGTTGATGGTTCATTTGATCAATTAATCGCTGATTTTTCCTGCGTATCAGAATCATTTGTGTTCTGAAGTACCAAAAAGGAGGAGAAGAAATTTACTTCGTAATTCCGTTTCCTTTATACTATATATCAGGTTCGGTTTGGGACTTCGATAAGTTTGTTACATTTTGATCTGATTTTTGTGGCTGTTAAAATGGAGGACAGTGAAACATACAATGATCTATCACTCTAACTCTTATAGTGACAGAGTAAAAGACATCTCTGAATTTTGCCTTTTAGTCAGACTGGAGGGATGACTGAATGGCCACGTATCCTCATATGATCTCTACTCTTTCTCAGCACATCTGTGGGACGTCGTGCTTTCTCTAGTCAAGGTTACTGTTCCTGCAACCAGGCGGTTAAGAATTGCGGATTGGATTCATTTAGCTAGGCTTCCTCCTGGTATTATTCTGTATTCTCGTTGACGATCTCGATTGTGTGATGCTCAAGGATAAGCTTGGAAGCCAAAGCAGTTGTGTGTAGCTGGGCTTGTCTAGGAACTTGTCACATCGATCCCCGAGAGGGTTTTTGAACAATTAAATTCTGTTCAGGTTACTTCTATTTTATGAGTACATTATTGTGCAGCATTTCTTATTACCTTCTTGAGATCAGCTCCCATTTCGGTTGTGAATTATGTAATCTTTCAGGGAGATGGCCGGAGTGATACACAGAAGTGGCGGAGAACTGTTTGAATGCTGCACGACCAATCCATTGGCGGCGTACTTGCAAACATCTGATGAGTTCCTCTGTTGAACCCATTTAAAATCCTAAATTCCTATCCTGATATTCATGGTGTATAGTACCAAACATCACTAATGAATGTTGAATGCAATCATCGTGAATCAAATTAATTTCTTGCGTGTGACTTACCAGCCTGCAACTTACAAAGTTGGTTGTTTAGATAATGACGCATCAACATAACAGTGGTTTAACTCATGAATTCTCTTTTTAATTAATTCATTAATTAATTAATTTATATTTTTTGTGACCGACTTAACTCATTAGCCCCACTCAACTCACTATATATGTGTATTTTTACTCCCGTAGCATAAATTGTGTCTTTAATCATCCTTTAGTCATGGTTGTCACGTGTAATGCGTCAACCACAGTTATCATTGTTTTCTTCAAACAAGAAAAAATTATTCTAGTACTAACTCGTGAATTTGGGTCTAATGCTCTGTTAGTTTATCACGTTTAATTGTTTGCTTTCAGTATTTTTATCGCGTCTAAAGAAGATCCTTTTAATGGGTTTATGAACCGGGCATGGAGCATAGGGAGGCTTTCTACACTTTGCCTCAATGTGTGGTTGTCTCTTGGGGTCAAACTACGCTACGGAGTGTTTTCAGTTTTATTTTTCCGAAGGTTGCATAGTTTTTTTCTTGATTCCATTTTCTGATTCCTTTTACAATGTAAATCTGTAATGTTATTTTCTTCACTTATTAACTTGATTAATTTTTATATTTATGATTTTCGAATATTATACTTATGACTGATCGTTATAAAAATACGGTGAAGTATGCTATGTCATTTAATAATATGGATGTACAACAAATTCTCATTTACCTTTTCTATTAATATATAATATAACTTAAGGCCCTACATGGTGTTTCTTGATTCTTAGCTCGTGTGTCTAATCCTCTCCGTATGTCGTCTAGTCTAGCTCCAGATCTAGAGTTCATTGCTTCCAGGTATAAAAACATGGAGAGTACAGTACTCATTGATCCAAATCTATCGAAGAATTATGTATCTTTTGTCGACCTCTTCCCACGATGTGGGATAATTCAAGAACAATTAATTCTACGATTACTATATGATCTTTCATGCATTGTTTTCTACTCATAGTTATAAGTGTGCGTCTTTTTTTTCACTCTCTTTCAATTCCACAATGTGCAAAGCTTTCAGAGCAATATGTTCATGCCATACTTTTGTAATTTCTTTTATTCATGATAATGTGGTTTGATTCATGATGAATTTTCTTTTAATTTTCTCCGCACTTTTTCATGTGTCTTTACTATAATGAATTGTGGTTTGTTAAGTATTTTGTTCGTGATTAAGGGTGTCGTGGGTTAGTTTGAATAAGGGCGCTTATATTTGGTTTATGGTAGTTGTATGCTAATCGTCCTTTAATGGGTTGGCTCTTTTCTGTAGTGGGTTAGTTTGTTGGTTTGTAATTTGTTTATTTTAACTTATTTACTGTTATTTATTGTTTCGAATATTTCTGTCATGGATTAAAAGTCGTCAATACTTTTTGCTGTATTTACATGATTTTTTCTTTGCAGATCACGTTTGCTTATAATATCTCCATTTATTAGTGTGGGGTTTTTTTTTTTATCTTTGTTATGGTTATCGTAATTATTGTGAGCTTTAATACTGTCCTGTAACTTTAGATACTACTTATCTGATAATCTGTATTTTATGTTTATTTTTTTTTTTTCTGGATTTACGTCATGACAATATATTTTTTTTTCATTATTTTTTGGTTTTTTATCTTTTAGAGGATTTATTTTTTCTAATTTTCTAAATAATGTGTTGTCTTTTTTCTTAGGAGTTCTTCTTTCGGGAGTCTTTTTTTCGAATTTTTATTTTTTTCTTTTGGATTCTTTAATTTATTCATTTCGTTGAAATATCATTGGAGTAATTTTTTTTTTTGAATTGTGGTCTTTTTGATTTGGTGTTTTGGGATTTTGTGTTGTGTAGTGTGGTGTAATTAATGCTGCGCTGTTTTTTAATTGATATGGGTGTGTTTTGGGTATGGTTGTTTTGATGTGTGGTGATTGTGTTTGTTTGGGTTGATTTAGGGTTTTTTTTGCGGTTTGATTTTGGAGTTTTGATTCGTTAGGTTTTTTGTTTGGTGTTGTTTGTTGTGTTTTGGGATGTTCGTGGGTTCATTGTGTTTGTTGTGTGGGGTTTATGATTGTTTGAATATGTGTTTATTCAGGTTTAGTTTCTGTTGTGTATTGGAGTTGATTGTAATGGGTGCTTTGTTTGTTTTTTGTGTTATTTGTGATTGTGTTTTTGTTTGATTGTTTTTTGTGGGATTGTGTGTGCCTGTGAACTGATTTCTTGTTTGGTGTATTTATGGTTGGTCGTGTGTATTTGGTTAGCTTTGTGTGGGGGTCTATGAGTAGCTAGGGATTGTTGTTTGATGTCTCTTCTGTGTTATAGAGTTTCCCTATTCGTCTTGACCAGTGCGTTGTTTTTGCGTTGTTTGTTGCGAACTCCGCAAGGTATTGCTGAGACCTTAAATTCTTAGTGAGAAAGCGCCTTCAGGTAAACAGTAATGTCTATATATTTGAATCTTGCGCCAAATTCTCTTGCTTTTGCTAGATGTTCCTAACGAGACTTGTTAATGTTTCGGTTATGATTAGTGCGCACCTTGGCTCTCTGCATATGGCCATTTGTTTTGATCTTGAACGTTGATGAATCGCAAATACAGTCCATTCAACTTTTGATGGATGCTTGTGGATGATTCAACCCGTCAGGGTCACATGTGACCAACAGAAGTCCGGAGAGATGATCTTACAGAGACATGAGTGATCCTTCTTGCGTGGCACGAACCCTGGCGCTATGAGAATAGACGTTGGAATCACACACCGCGATGTGTCAAAGACTTGTTATTGAATGATGTGAGTGAGATAGGGCGATAGAGGCCGCTCAACACTAAAGGAGCAAGTAGCCATTCTTCCCTGACATAAAGTGTAGTTGCATACCACGTTAAGTTGGCACAATGTCCAGGAAATCAATTTTGACTGTATAACTCGACCATGGCTATTGTGATTATTGTGGTGCATTATTGAGTTCAACTACAACTCCAGGTGTTTTTCTAATTGAATTTTTTTCATATATGTCCAAGAACGCTTCCCGAGATAGTGGACTCAAGAAGTCTTAAGAAGGTCCTTAACAACTACTTAAAAATAATAAATGAATCCTAGGACAAAGGTTTGATGCTTAGTGATCATGGCTATGTTGCTCTTTGTGAGATAAATGGTGGGTGGTTTGAGATCTATATCCTCTCTCTGTGACCAGAGCCTTGTCTTACATGGAGTGATCTGCTGTCTTGTTAAGCGCTTGGATTAGCGAGATCAGAATAAGAGTGAGTTCTGAGATCAATATAGATAGATAGAATCGCTCTCCAAGAGTCGGAAGAAGACTTTAATTCCAGAAGGATTCGTTTGTCTCTTGGTGGGCGCATGCCCTTAGATGTCTGGATTATGTTCCACTGTTGTCAAGCAGAAGGAGAGTCACCTAATGGGCTAGATGACTTGACCAAGGTAACCCCCATATATCTCGATGGGCAGTGATGTAATTTCCAGATTAAATGAGTTTGACTCCGTTACTTGTCACTTTGACTCTGTTTTCCTTAACTAGCGTAGTTAAAGTGATGTTTTTTTAACTCTGGTTTCCTCGATTTGGTAAGTGGTAACTGGCGTAGTTTTGCTAACATTGAACTAAGTCGGAGTCGCTAGCCGGAGCTAATGGATGTTTTAGTCGCAATGAAGGTAGCACCGACATAGACGATTGTTGCAGTTGCATCGATGTTGTCAACTGTGCGTGTAATTTCACTGTAAGTTATATGTATTTTGTGTAATTCAATTAGCATYTGGTTCACCAGAATTTGTTCAATGTTCGAATTAGTGCTGAATCGCAAATACAGTAAGTTAGGGTTTTGTTGATATTGTTAGAATTAGTGTCTTAATCGTATTTGTAATGTTTGTGTTGCATTTATGAACAATAATTAGAATCTTGTTTGTAGTTGTACTGAAAGATGTTCGAGTGCGTTGTTGTCGCTGAAATTTTTTTCTTCCCTTTTTTTTTTTTTTATAAATCAAATCAAGAGTGAAGAGTAGAGGGAGATTCGCTTACCTCTCTGAGATGCATACAAATCTTCGTCAACCACATCCTCCATTAAAACACAGWCAATTAACCACCGAAGTTCGCCAGTAGAGCTTTGGACCGAAGAGGGAAGAAAGACGTTGGGAGATAGAGCCAAATTTTAATAACGATGAGAGAGAGAGTCAATGTTCGAGAAAGAAGCAAGTTCAGCAGAAATGCTAAACCATGGTTACTAATTACACCGTAACATATTACGTCGTTTATTCAGTCCTTATAAGAGGCCACGTGCTACTTTAATATAAGACGCATAAATTACCAGGAGTGCCACGAGATAACCAACTTGAAGTTCATCTCTGATATGAACTGGATACGGCTCATTTGATTATATGTTATTTTCAATTTTGACTCTCAATTTGATTATCTACTTAGTACTCAATTATTATCATCAAAAAAATTAAAAACCTAATAAGTTGTTATTATCTTGTAAATAATTGGCTCCACAMAATTAGAAAACTCAATACAAACAACCAATTGGATTAACAACCACCAATTCACACACACTCTCTCTCTCTCTCCTCTTGAAGCCATGGCAACAAAACTGTCATTCCCTCCAATTCTTAATCCTTCCTTGAAAGATCAAGGAAACCCAAAATCATTTCAATCAATTACTCCACTTTCTTTGATACCCACGACTTATTTTGCTCATTCAAAGCCGAATTTCAAAAGTGTTTGCTCGGRAAATTCAACTGCAATTCATGCTGTAAAAGAAGGTGTCATTCAATCAACTGATTCAGAGACAACCCTTGATTCTGATTCTCCTTCAGTTGCATCTTCAAAGCTTGTTCTTGTTGTTGGTGGCACTGGTGGTGTTGGTAATTCACTTTCTCATCATGTATTCATTTGTCATTTTTGTGCTAAATTAATGTTATCTTATGCTAAAAATAGTAGTGTTGATTTGTAGTGCTGATTTGGGGTGGCAAAGGTAGTGATGCGTGGGCGAAACGACCCAACTAAGCAGCGATATCATCTAAGTTGACTGTTTGTTACTAGTGCTTGAATTGTTTGTAAAAGTTCATAATCCCATTATTGCTTTGCTTAATTGATGAGCTAAAGATAGATCTCCTAATAAGCCATGATGAAAGAGGGGAAAAGAGACCTTATCTTTAGCTTATGAATAATAAACTGAATATCAATGTGATTGCTACTTATTTGTGCCAAAATCGGGATGATACTATCTATACATGACTGTAATATTGTTGAACTTTTTATTTCATTTATTAAATAACCAAAAAGGGGGGACAAAGGGGGGGACCTTCTCATTTAAATTTTAATTTTTATGGGTAAGTAGGGTGCTTTTTAAGCCGACCCCTCTTACGGACTAAAGGCTTGATGAGTTGTTGATGAGAATTGAGATATGTGATAATTAGGACTTTGTATGATGCTAAATTGATCCCTGAAGGATTAATGAATCTTTTTTCTGAATGTATTCATGACATACTCATGTCATAATATAAAGGGTATTTTGTGTGTGCGCTCCTGCGTGCGTATGGCTTGGAGGGTGGATGTCATTGAAATAGAATAGGTACATTGATGTTTTACTATTTCACTTATGCGATGTTGTTTGTATGCAATGCAAGTGTGAATTGCAAGGAGGCGAGGAGAAAAACATATATATGTAGACACTCCCTACTACACACTTATATTAGCTACTTAATTTTCTCTAAGAAACTCATGCCTTCAACAAAACTTCCTATTCCTAGGTATTATAATACTTCTTTGTATAAACCCAACAATATGATATATGTAATATGATGTATGTATATGTATGTATATATCATTATAATATAATAATAATATATATAATATATATAATAATACTATATATTATATATAATTAAAATATATATATTATATATATAATATATGTTTAGGTTCGTGCGATGCACGGTATTACTAAATGTTTATTAATTAAAAACTCTAAAAATAGTAAAATAAATTTGTAGATTTAATATTTTCAAGATAGAATCTTAAAACGATTTGTTTTAATATATGTATACAATAATATTAAAATTTTTTTACACGGTCCTAATCTTTATTTATAAGGAGGGGGAGGAGATGATTGCCCCCTCTAAAAGACTAATCACCTTAACTTAATTGATATATAAAAGTCTTAAATGCCCTTTACTTAAAAAAATATGAAATCCCTCTAATTTTTTGTAAATTCATATTAAGAATATAAAAAAGGTATGTGAATTTAATAAAACTTAATTACATTGACTTAATTTTTCCCATAAAATAAGAAGTGAAATTCTTATTAATTAGTAGATTAAATTAATAAAATTAAATTAACATTGACTAAATAATTCTCATGAATCACTAATATTAAAAATTATTTTGAAACTAATTGAATTAAAGAGCTAAAAATTTCTATTTGAACATATATTAATTACTCATATAATATTATATTTTATGTTACTGTAAGTAACCAGTTGATTAAAACCAACACCATTGATTTAAACTCTTTGTCTAGAAATTTTATTAAAAAGAAAATACTCAAAAATTTGAAATCATTAATAACTCTCCGTCATTGTTATTGGAGTTATGCTCCAACGAACGAATAAGTTATTTCTCATTGTAATAGTTTAATAATAAGTTTTTAAAAATGACCGCACGGGCATCGCTGGCTTAGTGCTGTATTAGTTAAGCACGGACTAGCGTCCAGACCCGTGCATGAATAAATAGTCAAGACCCCATGCATGCATGCATGGGTCCTGAAGTCAATTTTACAATTGTGTTTTATAAAATTTATTATGATAATATTGTTAGTATAGTAACGGAATATACTATTATGATATAAAAATATATGACTTTAATTTTCTAAAATAAAAAGATTTCGTTAATGTGTACTCTATTTATTAATTGGATTAATGGTATTGTAAATTAATTATAAATTAATATTGATACAGTAGAAACTTCTAGAATTAAGTAAACATTATTTTTATTTATGAAATATGTGGATTTAAGTCATATGTTAATATAAAAAGTATTTTACAAAAAAAAAGATAAAAAAAAGAAAAAAGTTCAAATAATATAAAATATTGTAGGTAGTTTTGTACTCCCTTCATTTGACTAAATTAAAGTATAAAGGAATTCGTACTTTCGTGAAAATCTTTAATTTCCATCAATAATTCAATATATAAGAATGAGTATAATCACGTGTTTTAGAATTTAGTTCAATCTTTCTTATAAATTGATTACGATTCCAATATGTTTTATAATTTATTGCAATTAATTATTGTATTTGTATAGTACGGATAAATATTAAGATATTATAAAAGATATGTCTTTGTCTAAATTTGCTTAAATAAAATAGATTTCGTTTTGATAAGAGAATCTTCTGGAATTAAGTAAAATATTATTTTATTATTACTTATAGATAATTAAATTATATAAATTAATTTTACAAAAAAATAAATAAATAAGGAAAGTTTTAGAGGGAAAATTTTTAC